>JAHKKF010530665.1:0-53853 GCA_019740295.1 Labeo calbasu
TTTTAGTTTACACACACATGCACACATATACATAAACAAGTGTTCATAAGTATAAATGTTTAATATAAATTTGTATTTAAATTGTTTTTGAGTATTTAAATTTTAGTAATTCAAAAATATTTATAAAAAAATTTATTTAAAAAAATGTATATAAAATATATAAATATTTAAAATACAATAAAAAAATATATAAATGAATAAAGCAGGAAAGCTGGTAAACAATGCCGTTTTATATATAATAATAATAATAATAATAATAATAATAATAATATAAATTATTATTATTATTAATAAGAAGAATAAATATTAATAATAATATATATAATGCACTAATTATTTTTAACTTTGAAACTTTACTCTGCAACAATATTTAAATTTTATTTTAATTCTATTTTTTGGGTACAATTCTACACTATTAGTTTAAATAATTAAAAAATAATAAAAAATTTTTTTTTTGTATAATAATATATTATTATTATTATTATTATTATTGAATATTAAAATGGTACCCAAAAATATAGCTGAAATTGTACATACACTTTTTATATGTAAGTTAATAAAACCAGATAAACAATACCTTTTTATAATAAATGAATACAATATAATTTTAATTATAGTATAATATTATTACTACAACTATATTATTAATAATAAAATAATAATATTATATTATTAATATTTATTTATATAATTAACAATAAATATTCTTCCTTGTGTTCATTACAACACACAATAACTGTATACATTTGCAACAAGAGCTTTAGTCAAAATGTAAGTTCTTCTGATTGATTCCTATGAGTAATTTCAGAACAAAAACATAAATACCAACATGAAAACTAAACGTTGTCTATATATTTCATGCGCCGTGTCTTTATTGGTTTGATTAACTGCAACCAGCAGTTTGTTTTTCGCTGCAACATAAGAAGGGTGAAAGGAAACGAGGCGTAAAAGCGTCCGGACCGAATCGCGCGCACACCCTACAGGCCGAGCGATGTGTGTCCAATCGTGTGATTAAATACGTGACTTGTTCGCTGCCAAAGCGAGCGTGGCGCCGCCGTCCCATCACGCCTCGGTCCAGGCCCCGCCTCCTTCGGTCGGCTCTGATTAAAGCTCTCTTTGATTCTCGCCGCAGTCTGATTACTGGAGAGCCTGCCTGGATGATTCAATCACAATTAAAGTGCTTGGCTGGAGTGAGCCGCGTTCGGGATGCTCATTTCGTCTCGGGCCCGTCCGCCCGCGTTCGCGAGTCAGAGTGTTTCGCTTTAACGCTTTGCTGGAAAGGCCACTCGACTGATGAGGAGCGGGTCTGCTAGCGCTCGCTCGCTTGATGGGAAATTCAAGCATTTCTAGAGGAGAAGACCTACTGCTGAGACTCATGGGAAACACGATTATAGGAGAGCTAACAGTATTTTGGCTCAGAATAGATACAGAGCAGAACTGAATTGCATAATTTTTTACCTAAAACACTTCAAATCTGCAATAATGTGCTTTTAAAAGCAAGAAAAAAAAGTGTCTCTTACAAAAAGGTATGTTTTTACATTGGTATTATATTAATATTAATTTATGTATTAGAAATATTACAACAATGCTCAAAAATGTAACAAAAATAAAACACTTATAAAATATATATATATGTATATATGCGGGTAAATACTGCTGTATTTATATTTGAATACAATAAATAATATAGAAATAAATTATAATAAAAAATACCTCAGTATTACTACGTTTTTAACATAATACTTACATTTTAAAATATTTTTTTTCATATAAATTTATACATATTAATAAGAATTTAAAATATTAAACACACACACACACACACATCATAAATAATAATATAATATGTTTTTTTATTTATTAAACATTTTAATAAATATTTACATTTTATTATTTTAATTGTATTTAATTATAAATTATGTTAAATTATATGTTAATTATATGTAAATTATAATAAAATATAAATATATGCAGGTAAATACTGCTTTATATTTCAATACAATATTTAATATAATATATAAATGAATTATAATATAACATTTACTATAATATAAAACTTACATTTTAAAACATAAAACATTATATTAATTTATACATATCAATAAGAATTAAAAGTAAATGAATATATGTTTTTGTATTTTTCTTAATTATTTTAATAAACACTTATTAATGTGTAAATTATATTAAAATATAAATATTATTTATATCTATATAAATTACATATATATATATATATATATATATATATATACATATATATATATATATATATATATATATGACTGATAACTGTATTATCTCTANTAATAAACACTTATTAATGTGTAAATTATATTAAAATATAAATATTATTTATATCTATATAAATTACATATATATATATATATATATATATATATATATATGACTGATAACTGTATTATCTCTATTAGTTTTTCAATACTTTTTAATATCTTAATAATATCTTAGCATTTAATATTAATATCTTGTCATTTAAATTAATAAACAATTGTTATTACTGTTTTTTAATCTTTCAATTATTAAATGTTTTACTGACAACAAACTAAATTTATAATAATGTTTATTTTTTTTATTTTATGATAGTAGTAATTATCTCTGCTGTTTTTAAATTATTTATATAAATATGTATGCAATTAATACTACAATTAAACATATGCAGGTTAATATTGCTAGATTTATATTTTAATTTACATATAAAATAAATATTTAATATAAATACATAAATAATACTATTCGTAGTAGTAAAAATAAACATATGCAGGTTAATATTGCTAGATTTATATTTTATTTTAATTTGCATATAAAATAAATAATATATAAATAAATAATAATTACTAGTATTAGTATTACAGTTTTCACCACATGATCTACCATTTTTATTAGATATACGGCATGATTATACCATTATATTCTTTGCTTTTAATACCATAGCATATAAATGCAGTAATACAGAAACATACCATGGTATTACCATGTTTTTTTTCCCCTTATGATGCCATAGTATTATTTGAAATACCTTGAAGTGCTATGGTATGCAAATATAGTAACATTTAATGCCACAATATCAAAAGTACCACAATATTTAGATGATTTCATAATAATACTTCGTTTTTGGACACATACCATGTTAATGCCATGATATTATTGGAAGATCCTTGGAGATACAATAATTTGTATATGGTATTCCATTATAATTCTAAGAATAACATGTTAAATGGGCTAAATAACGTAATAGTGCAATTTTTCCGTAAGTACACCATGTCATTCTCTGAAGTACCTCCGTAAATAGCTAATTAAAGGTAATCATTCACAATATGTTTAGTCGTAATTTTCAGGACTCACTCGAGCATCCGTCACTTTGAACTCTCTGAGGATGTACTGCGGCATGTTGTACTCCGCCATTGGATCCACCACAAAGTACTGATACCTAGCGGAGCGCTCCGCCGGCCAGTACTGGTGACACTTTTCCTGCGAAAACACACGAAAACTTAATTAAACTACATGCTCTGGAAGCCAAAAACCATTGGTCTAAAAGAAGAGCGACACTCACTCGTCCCATCTCCCTCAGCTTGGTCAGCATCACCACGATAGTGGAGTTGTTCTCCCACAACATCCTCCAGAAGTCCTCAGTGGTCTCCGCTAATGGGCCTTGTGTGGCTATATAAGCCTTCTGTTGTCTACAGGAAAAAGAAAGCAAGTCCTCGTGAATTAACGTGCTCAAACTGGCAAAACAAAGACTTCGGGTTGCAGATGTTGGCGCACCTGTATCCATCAATAAAGCTGGCGTTGATGTAGTCGGACCCCTCCAGCCCTCTGATCGGCTGCAGGCACACTCGAGTGGTCTCGTACGGCATGATGTTGACCAGACGGTTTTTAAATTTGTTGCATGGCAGATTGGCACTTATAAATCTGGACGTGTGGGCTTTGGAGTTTGCCAAACGCTGTGGGAAAAGAAATACAATTGATAAATCCAAAGCGATCTCTAAAACTCCTTTAATAGACATGGATATGTAGACTTGAAGGGCATTACATGCTGCATGGGAATCTCAGACAGCCGTTTAACCGTCCTGACCTTTTATTTTTGGTGTAATGCCTCTACTTTTTTCCCAGTCTCAGACTGTTTATAAATGAGCGAGACTGGGTGACCCAGTTTAGGTGCGCTCGCAGAAAACCTGTCAATGCTTGTTGCTGTTATAATTACCAAACCCCCCATTTTTCTTCCATCAGGTGGCACCTAACCTGGTCTGAAACAATTGGAAAGTCACGCAACTTTGGCGACAATTGGGGAAATGGGTCACTGTCGGTTTTTTGGTGCCGCTTTGTATTCATACTCGAACTGGACACCAGCGCTTTGTACGCGCGCATACACCTCGTACTCTCGTGTCATGATCCAAATTAGAGCTTGTAACCATCAATTAACATCAACCGAGCCACAGTACCCGTAATTCTTCTCCGTTTTCTAGGTCAGTTGTCTGGAAGCATTGTCTCCTTTTAACTGGACGAGCCTGGCACATCTAGAAACTGTGCCGCACTCTCTCGCTTGCTCTCCCTCTCTCTCTCTTCTGTTCCACCAGGTAATGCCTTTGCCCGGTTATAAATCCATTCAGTTCCTGCTCCAGGCCTAGTCTTTTTTTCTCTTTCTTTCAGAAGCAGCCACTGGCTGTTTGTCTTTCCTTTGAGTCTTTGAGTAGCTTTCAAAGAGGGACCTGGAAGGGCATGAGGCATTCCGGTGGGAAGCGCCAGCTATGAACCGAGCTGTTGAAATAATAAGCACACACACACTCACACTTTGGCTGGTTTAGCGGGCTGGGGTAAAGTTTAAAAGAGGTTTGTGACATGGTTAGCCCTGTAGGCACCTTATTAGCACTAGCACTCTCATTGTGTTGGGAAAGATTCTATCCATCATGCTAACCCTGTAAATATGACAAATAAAAGTTGTACGTTTTGTGTCACATATCCGATTATATAGCAGAAGCTATAAATGGTCAAAATAACCATTTGTCCAAGTGTTTTTCTGGTTAGCACACCACTAACTGATCAGTCTGCCCTGCTGAAAAAAACAGCTAAAACCAGCCTAAGCTGGTTGGCTGGTTTTAGCTGGTCATCCAGGCTGGTCCTAGCTGGTCAGCAGGCTGGTTTTAGAGGGGTTTTGGCCACTTCCAGGCTGGTCTTAGCTGGTCAGGCTGGGAGACCAGCTGGAATGACCAGCTAAAACCAGCCTGACCAGGCTGGGAGACTAGCTAAAACCAGCTACTTCCAGCTTAAACCAGCTAAAACCAGCCAACCAGCCTGGGTTTTCAGCAGGGTTATCATAACTTTTGAGCAGGGATCTCCAACCTTTCTTCTGGAGAGCTACCATCCTGCAGACTCAAGCTCCAACCCTGCTCCAACACACCAGTCTTTAATAACCAAAGGAAAGAAAAGGACGTGACGTGTGGCCAAGTATGGTGACCCATACTTGGAATTTGTGCTCTGCATTTAACCCATCCACTGTGAACACACACTGGGCAGCCATATTGCTATCGCTGCGGCACCCGGGGATTGGTGCCTTACTCAAGGGACTCACCTCAGTCGTGGTATTGAGGGTGGAGAGAGCATTGGTGATTCACTCCCCCCCACCTTCAATCCCTGTCAAACCTGGGACTCGAACCGGCAACCTTTTGGTTACAAGCCTGACTCCCTAACCATTACCTTGATTCGCAGGTTCAGGTGTTTTTGATTGGGGTTGGAGCTGAAATCTGCAGGATGGTAGCGCTCCAGGAGCAGGGACTGAGACCCCTCCTCTAGAGTCTCACGAGGAACCATTTTTGACCAACTTGCAAACCAATTCAGACATTTTGCTAACTAGTCTTTTCAAAGGAACTCATGCAGTCATAACTGGACATTGCTTGCAGTGCTTTAGCAACACCAGATGCACACCTTAATTACTAGAATAGCACATTTGACAATGCTACTTAATACTACGTTTTTAAAAATAGTAATGCTATCACCTTGCTACTGGGACCCATGGTAAAAATAATTGGTTTGCCACCTTGCTAATGCTCCGAATGCTTCTTCCTGAGCTGGTGAGGATTACTTTGTTCCAGGCTAAAGAACAAGCCCGAAAGAGCAAAAAAACTGAAAAGAAGGAAAAGCTCTTCAAGGTCTTGGAGGCCAGAAACCTGCAGGAGTGTTTCAGTTGCCAAACGGAACCCACAATCCCTGTCTGCTCATTAGCGAACACATCGCTTCTCCTCAACATCCGTCTTCACTGGGTGTTAATTACCCTTCCCACAACCCCTCTCTGGCTGTCATCAACTTTTGCTCGTGTCTGTCACAACTAGAGCTAGAGTTTCACATCTGTATCTACAGTAACAAAACATGCCGCCAAGAAGTGTTGATTGTAACTGGAGGTTCTATCGGGCACGTTCTATTATCTTGTGCTCTCCAGAGCAACATTTCTGAGAGCATCTGACGAGATGTAATTAGAGGTGGCTAGTTTCTACTTTTCATGTGTCTTGTGGTTACTTCGCTCATCAGAGTTGCAACTGACCTGCTCTTATCATCTGATCGTGGTTGTATCTCTTTATTAGTGCTACTGGATCTTAGTGTTGCATTTGGCACTATCGACCACAAAATTAGACTACAAAATTATGTTGGCATTAGTGGCATTGCATTGCCATGGTTCAAATCTTACTTATTTCGCCGTCATCAATTCGTAGGAGTGAATGAAGAGGTATCATATCAATCACAAGTACAGTATGGAGTACCTCAAGGCTCAGTACTAGGACCACTGCTTTTCACACTTTACGTTACTCTTGGGAGATATGATCGGGAAACATGGTGTTAGCTTTCACTGTTATGCTGATGATACTCAGCTTTATATTTCTATGTGGCCTGGCGAAACATACCAACTTGCAAAACTAACAGAATGCATAGATGATATAAAAAACGAAGGCCGTTTTTGTTCCTTGCCACTGTCGCTTTAGTTAGGGTTGCTTAAGACACTATTGGAGGAGAGCTAAACTGAACGATGACATCACTGAATCAACAATGAAAAATTGACGGTTGTTGTCCTCTTGACAAAGTATTTTCCTGTGAAACTGTAAAGCTGCTTTGACGCAATCTATGTTGTATAAAGCGCTATATAAATAAAGGTGACTTGTCTTGACTTGGTTACCTTAAACTCCAGCTCCATGCCGCTGACGTGCTCTCCGGTCTCCACCTGCGCCAACTTCTGGATGTAGGAGAAGAGGCTTCGTGCCGCCACCTCCGTGTTCCCACAGGCGACGGCCTCCAGGAGGGCATCGTGGATGAAGCTGTACTGGTCTTCCGTCTGCACCATGTAGTTCCTCTGGGAGCGCATGAGGGTCACATGACCATAGATGTCCACCGTCTTCTCGTGCTTGATGCGTTCTAGCATGGCGTCAATCACGATGAAGCAGCCTGTGCGGCCCACACCAGCACTGAAAGCACATGTTGCATAAGTCAGGGATTAAAGCTGCTGGACCAAACTTTAGGGGGACGATGCCAAACTTGACGGCAACTTTGAACAACAAGACTTTTCTAGTCCTAATGTTTCTGGCTTCGAGAGCCTTTACAAGTAGGAACAGGGTTCAGACCTGCAGTGGGCGATGATGGGGCCGGCATCCGGTGGATTGCAGGTCTTCACCCTCCTGAGGAAGGCCAAGAACGGAGTGGGGTACTCGGGAACGCCGTGGTCCGGCCAGGCGGTGAACTGAAACTGTCGTACCTCTCGCTTTTCACTGGAACCATTCTGAAACAAGAGCATGAATGCACAGGAATAAATCTTACCTTCTTCTATCAGCGCATGATTTAATTGTGTTAGCATGAGATCATGGAGTTGTCTAATAGTTCAAGGACCTTACACATCACTATCATGAA
Organism: Labeo calbasu; assembly: GCA_019740295.1. Classification (NCBI taxonomy): domain Eukaryota; kingdom Metazoa; phylum Chordata; class Actinopteri; order Cypriniformes; family Cyprinidae; genus Labeo; species Labeo calbasu. Next base: position 7,906 of record JAHKKF010530665.1, read on the forward strand.
CATGCTACGACGTACACATTCTGGAATCGCATTATGTCACCAAAATGTCTTCTACAGTGTATTTCAACAAAACAGGGGAGCCAGGAACATGTCTGCCGCAGTGGAGATTTCGTTAAGAAGAGGGAGAGACATCAGTGTCCTGCTAGTTCTAGCTGCTAGCCTTTATTTCTCATCCTGGACGTCTTTAAAGGGAGGTTTTGCATTTCAATGTCGCTGCTGTTCCAACAGAGGCTCCCTTTGAATAAATGAATAAATAAACGATGTAATTAAGAGCAAACTGGCCCAGTTTTGCCAGATACTTTTTTTCTCTGGCTGTCTTCTGCAGGCTGTTTCTCTGCAGTGGATGGGCTTGTGCAGGATTGTTTTTAAGAATTCATGACTCTGGGTTGACTGTGTGTGTGCGACTGCAGGATATGCGCACACATAAATACACCTCACTGTTCCGGCAAGTGTGTGTATGTGTGTAAGGGTTGTAAGCAATCCTTAGCTATTCAAGCCTAGCAATGCAATACAACAAACTGTGGCGCAACATAAACACATCTCATCTGTATTCGAAGCTGCCCCTTCAGTAAAAAAAAAAAAACCAAGAGTCATACGAAGACCATACAAGTCCGAGAAGACAATTTAATTGCTCATTCATAGCTCAGGAGATCTCTTCTGAAACTAGTGGATTACTGGGACAAATCTGAGAAGATCCAATTACTCTCTGTGCTGTCTAGGAGAATCAATTGAGATATTGAAGAGATCTCATTTCTCTTTCCTGGGGGTTTAAACGAAAGCTTCATCCCGTAACCATAAGCACGCTCTTTAATCAATGCTTCTGTTCGTGTCTTACAGGCGCCCTTCACTACAGTAAAAGCTCAATCCATTTTAATTCACGTTACGGTCTGACCGTGCAACTGGCTGACCCCGCTCTATTTCTCTCCCTCGCTCCCAACCACTTCATGTTTACTTGACCGCTGTGCCGTCTGGGATGCCAATTTTGCATGGAGTCGTTTTGCTCTGGCCACTTAGCTAAGTGCCTCTCTTTGGCAGGCGTAACATTAAAAGATGATGGATGTGGAACGAGGAGATTATAAAAACATGCGCGTGTGTTGGTGTACGCAGTCGAGATGAGAACACTGGGAGGGCTTCGGAAAAACATTCCCGTTTGCAATCATCCCGGTTGCGTATGTCTGTCAGAGCCCGAAAGCGAAACTGTGTAATGTGTCTGCTCTAGGGTCCAGAGGGAAATAAGAGGTCCATGCACAATGTAAAACTCTTTAAAAAGTCTAAAGCAAAGTGCTCCTAGGGAAGGAAGCACATTTTTTGTTGACTGGGGTGTCCAATCCTGCTTTTGAAGGGTTAAGGTCCTGGAAAGGTTTCCTGGGAGTTTCTAACAATCCTAAGACCTTGATTAGCTTCAATTAGGGTTGGTAGGATGTTGGCTCTTCAGGAACAGGATTAGGCACCCCTACTGTGGTCTGGGGTTGTTTGCATGCTAGGTGAACACAAAAAGTCTTACCTTGTGTAGAGAGAAGGTGCGTACGCAGAAAGTGGCAAGTTCGATGGTGTCCAGGAGCGTCACTTGGATCATACCGTAGGTCTCCGTCCCTCTACTCGGCCAGTACTGGTCGCACTTTATCTGCAGAGGGCGAGGGAACGTTAACATACCTTACGGGTCTTTTTTGGAGGTCACTGACTCGGATTTACACACACATCTCTATGCAAATTGCCTTCCGAATCTCAGAGTGCTGAGGAATTACGGTGCCATTGAACTAAATCTCACCAAGATCGAATCAAATAATCATGCGGGAGCTACCTAAAGCCTTTTCCAAAGACACTAAATTACTCTGGATTCTCGAAATGAGAAGTAAGACTCGTAACAGTCTCTGAACTGATTCACAAATAACGACTCGGTCCTAGGGGTTCACACCTGGAGTCTCAAACCCTTCCCGTCTAACCCACGTCACATCCATTACCCAGGCATAATGTTTTTCTTCCCTCCTCCGACACCTGGCACTTTGACAGACCCCTGGCCCGCTGTAAAGATGCACTCAATACGGAGCATGGCGAGCAGTCGGGCCGCCCCCTGTGCCCTGATGCGATGTGACAGCTCGCTGCTTCAAAAATGTGCAGGTTTAATGCGTTCTTTGCGCTTATGCTGCAGATTGAACGGCTCACTCTGATCGCATCTGACAGAGCTCTAATACGCCATGTGGCGCCCGCTAAGATGGTGAGAGAGAGTGAGAGGGGGTGTCCTGAGATATTGACAGAGTTTGCTGAGCCTGACAGTCTGGGGCGTGACGGAATCGTCTTCAATGAACTTCCGGACGTCACGGCTGAGGAAGTCTTCAAGATGAGGGATTCTTAGCGTCGTCTTTCTCTCTCTCTCGCTCTCTCTCTCTCCTTTTTTTGTGGTAAATGGGCCGAACTGCCCCCTGATAGAGCCGAGAGATGATTCTCGGTTGTTATCGGAGAACCCCTTTCTTTATTTCCCTCCATTTTTCTCCATCCTTTTTGCTCATTCACTCAACCGGCAATGGCATTTCAACTGGAATAATGTCAATTTGTTCAGTATGAAGCTCAGTCTTTTTAACAAGGCTAAAAGAGACGGCCTATTATCTTCCTAGGGACTATTAGCTCCCTTCCACAACCTAGTGAGCTGCCTAGCTAGACAGTATTTTAAGACATTACCGGCACGCTCCAGATGTTAAGGTTGTTCCAAAATGTAAGATGCCTTCTTTTGGCAAAACTGAAATGCTGAAATTGTCTTTTGTGTACAACACAATCCCATAATGCACTGCAATCCATTTCATTCAATACAGTAAAGTACCTAATTAAAAACTGACTATTTGATGCACAAGGCGTCAATATAACATCAGGTTAACATTGGACACCAATGTTGGACATATTGGTTGAGAATGAAAATGGGGTTGACTTCAGTATTTCACGTCAATTTGCCTTTGACTTGGTGTTGACCTAACATTGGATTTTGGTTACTTTATAACACAATCTAAAAATAAAATGTCAACGCCTGCTGACGTCGGAATTATACATCAAATTAACACTGACACTGAGTTTTGGTCACTCAACCGAAATTTCCCCAAATATCAACTATGACGTTGTGTGCCTGCTGGGTTGTACAGTGCTTTTTTGCGCCAGCTATGTGTACTATTCCAAATTAGTCCATTATAAAGCTCCATTTTGGTTAGAAGATAGCTTAATTGATCTAATAAGTGCTAATTTTGGACTTAGAAGTCAAAATGTATTACTATTCTGAAACAATCCTTTATTAAAATGTTCTCCATATTTAGACTAGCCTCACCCTTGACTTCTCTTCCAGTCTGGTCATCATGACCACGGTGGCGGCTCGTTGCTCCCACACCATCCTCCAGAAGTCTCCGAAGGTCTCTGGCAGAGGCCCCTGCGTGGCTATGTACGCGTTCTGCTTCCTGTAGCCATCGATGTAGTTAGCGTTGATGTAGTCGCTGCCTGTGATACCTTGAAACGAAGCATGAAGGTTGGTAACTGTGAGAGTCAAAGCCAGAATGACATATCAGAAGTCATTTGCATGAGTCTTAAAGGGACAGTAGTACAAACGGTCTGTTTTTGGTGCAGAAAAATGTTACTAACGTTACTTGTTGACTTCAAAAGTGTTTTAACACCTCTGTTTCTAGACAGTTCCAAAATGGCTGACGATGTTGCTGTGTGAGTCTCTTAACTTGTGAAAAATTTGCTGCTCCGCTAACATGATATACAGTCACAGTCTGGTAAGAGGCTATTGCAGAGCTTGTGACAGATATCCATCATAGAAAATAATCCCCATGAAAGAAAAGCCATCAAGCCCCTTCGCAGCTTTTTCTCACTTCCTTCCAGCTTTTTCTGCCCTGCCTAGCTCTCTGAGGGCCGGCCAACAGCATCCACTGCAGCTGATTTAGGGCCAGATGCTATACGATGGAATTAGGCTGGACTAGGAGTAAATCAGCGAGCAGAACCCACGCCGGACCCCGTCTCGCTCTCTTTCTGCCATCGCTCTGGGCGGCCCGCAGTAAATCTCCCATAAAGCAGCCAAACATTCTCCCGCCTAAGCTCGGGATCCGTGAGGCGGCAGGAACAGAAGTAAAGCCCTTGTGTGCCACTGCTAGAGGTAACGATCTTGTGGTCTAGGTCTTGAGACCTCTGAAAACCACATAAATATGGCCTTGGCTCTCGAAATTGGGATTTTAGGGTCTTTAGGGTTAGTTCTGGGTCTGGATCTGTGCCTTAACGGGGTTTAGTATTGGTCTAAGTAACAACATGTAATTCTCATAATAACCATAATAATAGAGGTGATTTAACAAGCCAATTACAGGATGTGACAAAAAAAGCATAGGTGCATTATAAGATTATAAGAGTTATAAGATAAGTTTTTCACTCATTTCATCATTCACCACAAGTCTGATTGCCTCTCCACGATGAACTGCATCATTTGATGTGTCATTCGTGTACACAGCACAAACGGCGAGGGACAAATTATACATCAAAGTTCAATACTTAAGGTTAGGGGTTTGTTCAAATCCCCCGGTAGGAGCAAGCACCATTAATTCTCTGAAACAAGTCACTTGTAATTACACTCGGGGTCCACGCTCGCTTCAGACCTCTGGCAAATAACCTATGAGAGGCATATTTAATTGTACAGTTTATCCAACACAAAAGCTTCAATCACAAACACAGGCCCGCGGTGCTAAATTGTTGTTTTCGTGCTTTAACAACGAACAATGAAACACTTGGCCGTGCTCATTTTCTAGCCCCCGCTACGTTGGAGAAAAAGGCAAAATTAGCAATCAGGGGGAAAAAAAGAATGCCATTAAAAACCTCTTCCCCGTCTCACAAAGCGATCGCGGGAGTGTTTCGCTTTAGTCATAGCTAAGTGAACAGAGCACGGCTGCCTGCACGAATTGTTCCACCGCTGTGTCTAATGGCGAAATCACTGCACTGTAAAATGGAAATTTCGAACTTGATTAATTTATGCATTTATGGACGCTGTCTTTGTGATGATTCTGTTACGCCGCGTTATTGCTCATCTAAATTGGGTCGTGGTGAACTGTGGCGAAAATCAAGGTGACGCGACGACGAGGGAGGAAACCTGGGGGGGGACTGTAAACAGCACAAAGGAGCATTGAGGATTGACAGTCGCCTCTCGATGGAAAAAAAGATGGGCGCTTTACCAACATTACAGCTGAATCTCTGCCGATTTTCCACTGTTTCTTTCCGAGGCTTGACAGCTTCTATACCTCAACCGAAGGCACTCTGGGATACGTCCGTGCACTATACCATTCGAATTTAATTTCGACTGCTTGTGAATTATTTGACTCTTGTTTCCTGTATGTGCGTGAGCAGACAATAAAACTGCGTGGGAAGGGAAGAAAGCCAATTGATTTATACGGATAAACACTAAAAAAACACATAATAAAGACATAAAAATGGATGGCCATCTCCCAAATGCACATCCTAGCTCTATCAGGTTCATCGGGAAGGATTTTAGGACCTAGCGCTGAAATAAATTTCTCAAATAAACAGGTTTTCTTGAAGCCAGACACATCTGTGGGCGACAACAAAGTTCAGTCATTCTGGAACCTTCAGAAGCAGTGCTTTTCTTTGAAAGAATCAAGTGTGTGTGCAGTTGTGCCCGACCTTCGATGGGCGCCAGGATTACGCGGGAGTGGTCGTAGGCGATGACGTTGGCGTAGCGGTTCTTGGGTTTGTTGACCTCCAGGTTGGAATGCTCCCAGGTGAACTGCTGACCCGGATCGATGGACTGTGGAAAAAGAAAACGGAGTGAAGCAACCCTCAGGGCTTTTCCCAATCCCTCAGCATCACGGGCATGAATACTAATGTGAGACGAGAGTGAGTTTGCATCCGCTAGAACATCAGAAGAAGGTGGAGAAACAAAAGAGAATTCAACATTCAGAAAAGCAGGGTTGAGTGAGGCCACGGGGCCTGGGAGGACTGAAACGAACGGAAAATAGCGAAACGAGGATCCCTCGCAAGGCAGCTCGGATAAACATTCACAACAAGATAAAAGTCCTCCCGCCGCAATCACAGCCGCACATTAAAGTGTAATTAAAAGCCGTCTGCTATCGTTTAAATATTCACCAGCATTCGGCCAGGTAGCTTTGTGGTGGACAGTGAATAATAGCAAAGGAAACGCTGATAAAAGAGTCTGTTCCTTCCTGTGAGGGGGTGAATTATCTGACGCCAGCAAGATAAATGCCGCCACATTCCCAATATGAGAATTTCTGAATAAATATTCTATTCCCCTGTCGGGGTAATTTAGTATTCCATTATGATTCCGAGCCTGTTCTCGGGCAATGGCTCCGTCCCAGCTCTTCTAGCTTGAGGGATGTTTTCATTTAGGCGACCATCTCTGCATGCTGAAACTAGGACTAAATAACCCACAATGAGGGGTTTGATGTAGCTGTTTACCCTGCCATGATTACAGGCACAAATAACAGAGCACGGTACCGCCACAGGTTGTCTGTGCTCTCGAACCCATCTCTCTTATCATCTACCCTGCAAACCGCCCGTGGGTTTCAACGCACACAGGTTGGATTGGTTTGGTTCTCCACCAAGCCAAATGCCACACTGCGCTGTGATCTAACAGATCATGTATGGATGGAAGTGTGATGACAATCTGAAGTTTCTTCATCCACAACATGATTTTGCATAATGACCAACCCACATCCTCACATCTGACAAAACTCCTTGCATCAAACATCTTTTTCTACTTCAAATCAGCTCCCATCTCTACTGTTTTTTCTCTTCTCTAGCCCAGTTTTCCATTGCCATTCCTTATTTATTTAAGTTACTTTTAGTGTGGTACTATCAAAAATTACAAACATTCCCAAACACTTTCCTCAGCAGAATGACTTGTTTACAAAGCCAGAGCAGATCATTTTTAAAAAATATCAGTTGATCTAGCTCTGAAGCTATCGACTAATATCTGGTGATTTTGCTAGGTTACGCCATTGTTTACTCGCTTTCTGCAAGTCAGAAACGACCTAATCAACAATCTACTACTCAGGCTTAGCCGCTCATGAATGACGTTCTTCATTTAGTTAGCATATGCAGCTAATGCTGATCTATATGCTAAACCAGTGTCCCAAAAATGATAGCGGGTTGGCTCAACTCAAGTGTTCCTGCTGAGATATCAGGTCTGGCCCACGCTGGGAGCCATTTAGGACGGCATTAAGCCCCGGGGGGCGTTGATGGCAGTGCTGCCATAGCACGCTGTGATTTAAGATGGACGACGACATTTGCTCTATGCAAATGAAGGCTGATTCAGCAATAGCAAAGGCTAATCAGCAACCGCTACGTTTACGAGCCCTGCACTCCAAACCGAGAGTGCAAAACCCTGTGGCACGTGAGTAACTGCCATGCACATGCTAAAAACAATTCACCGTAAGTGGAATGGCTTATTGGTAACGTAAAATGGTATTTCTGTATAATATGCGGTACCTCATACTCCTGGGAGAGCTTCAGGTTGTCGTTGGCCTTCAGCAGCTCCGTGTGCTCAGCGAGCTCAGAGATGGGGATCGGAGGGTGGTTCATCATACCTGCGCACCAATCAGGGGAAGAAAACACAGAAAGAAAAGGTCAGAAAGACCAAGAAAGACACTTAGAAGCCAAATCCCAAAAGTTGGTGGAGAAAACGAGATCGGGGTTGGGGAAGACACCCAAGCATGTGAGACAATGAGTTGGGGACTGGAGTGAGGAACAGTGGGTGATGTTAGAGACACAGTGCGACCAGGCCAGAGCTCTACATCATCAATCGGACCAATCAGGATCGTCCTAATACAGAAAAACCGGCTGCATTTACACAGACAAGACCTAAGGACGATTGCTAAGGTGCTACAAAAACCCCAAACCAATTACAAAAATGATAGCGGGTCAAATGGTTCCTAATAGCTTTGCAGTATTGCCACGGCAATGAAATTTCTTCATCCTCACTCCACTGTAGCTAAAAACGACAAATAGGAGGACACTTCATATACTTGGCATATACTTACAATACGCTTGTCTTCAGCAGGCTATGACAAGCAAAGTAATGCACTTGGTTGCCTTCGTGAAACCAAACAAATCTCCTTTCAAACTGAGTCACAGGAACAATAAATTGAAACAACCCCCAAGATCTGCCCTTGAGAAATATGTTCATGTCTGCAGAGCTGAAACGTAATAGATTTAATCAAATGCAAAATCTTAAAACTTCTGTTTCACCAAGATGAGACAAAAGGCCAAAAGCAACGTTGAAGCTATGTATATCTGGAATAGGGGAACAGTATCCCTCTTGGTATCCTCTAAGACAGGGGTGCCCTAACTTGGTCCTGGTTTAGCTACAGCTTGCCTCAACACACCTGCCGGGAAGTTTCTAGTAGCCTAGTAAGAGCTTGATTAGCTGGATCGTGTGTGTGTAATTGGGCTTGGAGCTAAACTCTGCAAGACACCGGCCCTCCAAGATTGGGCACCCCTGCTCTAGGGTGAACCCTACGTTATCCTTAACCAGGGGTGTCCAATCCTGCTCCTGGAGGGATCCCAAATTGAACAAACCTGAACCAGTGAACTAGAAACTTCTAGGCAGGTAGTTTCTTCAGAATTGTGTCCCTCCAGGAGCAAGATTGGACACTTCTGCCCTTTCCATAACCCTGTTTTGGCATTCGGGGACTGTTTGGCATTAAAGGACACAAGCTTCCTTCTTGTATATTATGCTAGGCTTCATAAACAGACTCATTTGCATGTCGCCTTGCACGTAACCAAAATATGGACTTAATGTTCTTGCTTTCTTTGTCTTGCTGCTCTGGGGGGAAAAAAACTGGAATGCTTCCACACTAAACACCAAAAAAACACGAGTGAGCGAGAGGTAGAAAAATACAATATTGCCTTTCCCTGGAGTAAACCTCTAGCCTTAATATTTCTAACAGCTTTCCTTTTGGCAGAAGCTTGCAATAATTTCCTTATGTAATCCTTCATTTGCCATTTGCGCAATGATGGGAAATAAAGCTCTTGCGGTGCAAGGGAGACAATGGGGGTAATCAAGGTAAGGTAGGGGGCTTTTTTGAGAGTTCTGGCCTGGGTTAGGATGACCCGATGGTACCGGTGTAAAGTGAAGTGCCGTGTTCTCTGCTTTCGGTTCAGCCAAAGCTAAGCAAGCGTGTCACGGAAGCAGTCGCTCATGTTAACCCTGCAACAACCTACAAGACCTTTCCTCAAACAAGCACTGGTTTTGCTGTTTCCTCAAACCAAAAACTTCCTAGGCCTCTCACTGGGGAGTTAATCCAGTTATGAATTAGTAATGGATTATGGCAGAAAACAGACATATCGTCAACAAAATGGATGGGAACGTTTTTATAGAGGGCATTGGACTTTCTTCAACGCGAGGTCAAAAGTTGGATAAATGTTGACGTCTTCTTTGAAGAGCACTGTGATTTAATTAAGCATGGATAATCTGCATAATCACATTAGCCATCCTCAATTTCACTTGCAGTTTTTTCCTTCTCATAATGCTGTACGCCGCAAATGGCTTGGGTTTGATTGAGAAAGGACACTTGCTGATTGGACATTATGGCACCAAACGAAGCAAATGCCACTCAAGAAAGGCTCTAGCTGAAATCAAACTATGCTAATAACCACTGCCTGGACGCTAACGCTTTTCTTACTTCACACGTGTTATTCTCATCAGCCTGACCGAGCTCGTAGAGATAGTCTGGACTCAGTTTTACCCTCTTAAGGTGAACCAAGGTAATATATGCCAAAGCACTCTCGAAAAAGATGTGAAGGGCAACTTTGGCAAACAACCTGAGATCAGACCTGCATGCTAAACGCTGACAGCCTCCGTAATGCAATGAGAAAGGCCATCTAGAGGCAATCGAAACCCAACAAACTCAGAAGATTAGCACTTTTCCAATGTCAACGCATTCGTCAACTTTGCTCCGTGTCAACAGCAATTACTCGTGTCCCATTTTTCCATTTCATAATAAGCTGTTATTTATTTGTTGTCTGGAATTTTCTCTCTGAAAGATATACGAAACAATTACGTTTAATCCGATCGAGGTGCAAAAATGCCTTAACCTCTGTAGATGATCAAAACTTTCAAAGTAAACTTTGTCAAACAGTTAAAATTGGACATTGATATTTACTGGTTATCCAAGACATGGCTTTACGAGCATGACCTTATCGGTTTTTATAATTAGCCACATTCAATCTCAAGTATTTTTTGCGAAAGACACTAAAAAGTCTGTTTAAACGAGGTCCAATCGGATATGAACTCTTTCAAGGACAAATTCCTGTTGCTGTTCATTTCCTATCTGCTCTCTGTGCCAGGATTTCTGCGTCTCTCTCTCTCCCCACCGCATAGTCTTTTTATCCCATGCAATCAAGCCCAAGATCAGTGAGCGCGAGAGATGCAAACTGTCTAATTACATATTTTCAGTCTCTTATTTGTGCTTGACAGGTGATGCAAATAACAAATCCTTTTGATATCCGCTGCTGCTGTTCGCGAAACGATTTTATGCGATTGTTCATTTACATATAAAAGGAAAAGCGCTCGGTATATTTCCCCATAAAAAAATGAGAAAACGAGAGTCGGGTTTCTCTTTCCTCTGCCTCGCTGGGGGGCGGGAGGGACGTATCAAATGTCGGACTATTGTTTGCCGAGGGTTTAATTAATTCGGCTCGTTATCTCCGCCTGCAGAACGACCCCATCGGTGGAGAGAGGAACGGGGGCCTGAACGGACAGGATGCTGGAATGTGTGGAGACTTGTGTAAAAATTATACAGCAGAGCCGAGTCTCTACATGATCAGCTGCTTTTACTGTGGATTAATAGTGTGCAGCCAACAGCCTGTGAGAACAAAGCAATCGACAAGCAGAAGAATAAAGGAAAAAAACAAATTAAAAGGAAAAATTAAAAGCCGTGTTACGAATGAAAGTTAAAAGCAGTCATAATTAAGATGAAACAGTTAACCGCATTTGCATTTTAACTTCCCACAGATGCATAATGCAGAACAAATGTCTAGGAAAATCGTCGACACGCTGCTTGCTTCAAACAGTTGTAGAAATTAAAGACCTGCTTTGAAACAGCATTACATACGTGAAATAGCATGAAGTTATGATTATATCAAAAATTAAACATTAATATAAATCATTGTTATCAGTAAGAAATAAAATAACTGAAAAATTTTATTAAATATAAAAATAATAAAAAGTAATAATATTATGATATTCTATAAGCTTAGATATGGCTAGGTTACATAAAAAACGAAACTTTTTATGCTTTTTATGTTATTGTAATTATTTTTATGTTATGTAAATAGTATTTTATACTTGATTTTATCCTAAATTATGCACCTTGTATAGGAAAAGCAATTGCTAATGAGCTGTAGTTTTAGGTTTCATTTAAATTGCGACTCCTTTTAACTTTCCCAGGGTTACGGGAGTGAAAATTAGCGCAGATCCGGCAGTTTGTGAGGGGAGGGAGAAAAAAAAAGTCATATGCAAATGTAGTCGGAAAACACAACCCATTATTCCGGATGTGGGGCAGACGCATTAAAAAAAGATAAGAAAACACCAAAGCTCAGCGCGAGATGTGAGCACTAACTTTCATAGTCAAAACCGGCTTCACTGACAGGACTGCTTAGACCCGAATCTGTGAAAAACAGCAAACAGCAAAAAAGAAAATAAAAGCATCCCTTTTTGAACGTTCTGATAATTAGTTGAGAACAAAATCTTGAAATGGACTCAAAGAAATGGGAAAACAAGATAAATGCAAGGAAAATTAATAAGCAGAAAATAGAACTTCTCCTTTTATGCATTTTCTCCCTCCAATTAATTTTTCACACTGTATTGTGCATTTTTAACCAGGCAGGAGAACGGACCACCCCTGCTCTGAATGAAGGCGGTAATCCTCGCGAGGGTCCTCGCCGTTGGATCCGACGCCAAGCAGTCTGTCAGACGCTGAAAGTAGGACACTCAGCCGTCCTTCATCCGACATCACAGTCGCGGATGTTTACGAGACGTACATGAACCGCTGGAGTTATGCTGCTTTCGCGAGCGTTCACCTCAAACTCCACGCTAGTTTTTTAAAGAATAAATTCTCTAAATATCAGATGGCGGCGGCGATCGAGCGGTAAAAAGACATACGGTCAGAGTTTAGCGGTTCAACGTCTGTCCAGCTGTCTGGAGCGCGAGCGCACGAGGAGCGTCTCTAGCTTCTGTTGTCGAGGTCTGAACCATCTGTGATGACTTCAGGCAAATGACACCTATGCAGACGTGCAGATTAACTATTTAGTGGATCAGGTTTAAATTCGCATTGTAATCGGGAACACAGAACAAACCAGACAGAACAAAAGTCAAAATGTACTTTTTTGTGCTTTATGTTGGCTAAAATGATTATATATATATATATATATATATATATATATATATATATATACACACACATATATATATATATATATATATTGGTTATCGGTTATAAACAACTTTAAGCATTAAAAATTAGGAATAATATTANTATATATATATATACACACACATATATATATATATATATATATATATATTGGTTATCGGTTATAAACAACTTTAAGCATTAAAAATTAGGAATAATATTATAATTATCATTATAAATAGGGATGCATAATATTTTGGTGACCATATACAGCTTGAAAAAAGAAAAATAAAAACAATTAAAAAAACCCAAACATTATAGACATAATTATCGGTTATCTGTAATTTTAAACATTATAATTCAGAATTAATTTTATAATTAGCATTATAAATAGGGATGCATGATATACTGGTGATCATATAGCCACTGGAAATAAATAAATAAATGAATATTGTAAAAAAAACAAAAAAAAAACATCATAGACATAATGATCGGTTATCTGTCATTTTAAGCATTATAATTCAGGATTAATATTATAACTAGCATTATAAATAGGAATGCATAATATACTGTTAACCATATACAGCCATTGGGAATAAAATAAATAAATAAATGTTAAAAAAAACCCCACCATAGACATAATTATCGGTTATCTGTAATTTTAAGCATTATAATTCAGAATTAATATTATAATTAGCATTATAAACAGGAATGCATAACATACTGGTGACCATATACAGCCTAAATAAATAAATAAATAAATAAATAAATATTAGAAAAACAGCATAGACATAATTATCGGTTATCTGTAATTTATCTGTAATTTATTCCTGAATTGTAAGCATTACAATTCAGGAATATTATCATTAGCATTAAAAATACGGATGCATAATATACTGGTGACCATATACAGCCACTGAAAATAAAATAATAAATAAATGTTAAAAACCCCAACACAGACAAGATTATCGGTTATCTGTAATTTAAAGCATTACAATTCAGAATTAATATTACAATTAGCAATATAAACAAGAATGCATAACATATTGGTGACCATATATAGCCAAAATAAATAAATAAATATTAGAAAAACAGCATAGACATAATTATCGGTTATCTGTATTTATCGCTTATTTGTAATTTGAAGCACAATTCAGGAATATTCTAATTATCATTATAAATAGGGATGCAAAATATACTGGTAACCATATACAGCCATTGGAAATACAATAAATAAATGTAAAAAAAAAACAAAACAAAAAAAAAAAAAACAACAGGCATGATTATCGGTTATCTGTATTTATCGGTTATCTATAATTGTAAGAATTATAATTCAGCATTAAATTTTATAATTAGCATTATAAATAGGGATGCATAATATATTGGTGACCATATATAGCCATTGGAAATAAATAAATATAACAAAAAACAGCATAGACATAATTATCGGTAATCTGTATTTATCATTTATCTGTAATTTTAAGCATTATAATTCATGGTTAATATTATAATTATCATTAGAAAAAGTAATGCATGATATATTGGTGACCATATACAGCCATACATAAATAAATAATTAATTAATTATTTAATAGTATAAAGATAATAATTGGTTTTTCAATAATTATAATTATTAACAATATTTTTTATTTTTCAGTTACTTTATTTTTTGATGATAACACATAATGAACGTAAAAATTATTACGTATCTATCTATCCATCTATCTATCATTAATTGTAATTCTTACAATTACATATAACTATTGGTTATCAATTTAAAATTAGGTGCATAGGTGCATCGCTTTATTTATAATATATACAAAATGCCCAAACAGCTTTTCTTCCTCCTAAATCAATCTAAATCTTAAAAGTCAATATAAAAGCCATTTTCTTCCTTAATATGACATATTTCTGACTAAAACAGAATGAAGAAATCAATAAAGAAAAAAATAAATAGTGAATTGTGGCAAGATTTTAAAAAGCAGCCTAGAAAAAAAAAAATGACTGAATAGGATGCGGGCAAGGATCACAAATCTTCTATTTACAGACACAATTAATCACGGGCCTAGAAAACCGTGAGCGTTGGGAGCATGTCGCATTAAACAGTTTGCTAATAAAAAATATGTTTGTTTTCTAAAACGATTCATATTACCAATACAAACAGACTGAAGGGGACGCAGAGGGATTGAGCAAAACCTGACCCTAAACGCCTTACGAAACAAACCGAATGTCGGCGTCTCGTCTCATTAGGACAAGTTGTGCGCCATATGTGCCAGTCATCCATGTGAACTGAAGTGTGCTGCTTTGAACAATGGCCCCTATTAGCTAATGGAAATGTCGCAAATGTTTCCCCGTCCCAGTTAATTGGGCTAAAATGTCCACTTAAATGAAAATTCACCAAGCAAAGAGATAATGACACCCCACGCTTAAAAAGAACAACGTCGCGTCGCAAATTGAACGCTCCTCAATTAATAAAGTCCAACGAGGACGGCTTTAACGAGGCGAGCCTCTCCACAGTGTTGAAGCGGACGAAAGAGGCGAGAAGTAAGATGAAAGTGCGCCGGGCTCATTTCAGATGTGTTATTAGGCGGCAGCCAGACAAGATGCCCCACAATGGACAGGTGATTATGGGAAATGAGGTGGCGATAGTGGCTTTCTTGCATTCTCCACCTCCATTTCTCAGCTGGCTCGCGTTTTATCTGGGCCGAAGAAGGAAAGCTCTCGGCGCTATGACCTCCTCGGGCGGTCGCGCCGAGATTACCGCCTTTGAAACGAGTGCTGTTTGATGGGGAGACGCCGAGAGCGGACGGGAGAGAGACGCCGCCGACAAATTCACTCCGCGCCACTTCAAGGAGCCGCCGAGAAATGTCAGGGTAGGTTTAGCGTGCAAAGCCGGCGAAAATGAGGACGCTCTTTGAACTGGAGGATTCGGATGAGACAAAAGATTGCCTGCTTTTGAACAACGGCGAAGGCAAAAACTTTTCAGAAGCTTGGAAGTTAAATATCTGTTTATCGGTTATCTGTAGTTATGATTATCATTGTAATTCAGGATTAATAATTAGCACTGTATAGAATAGAAATGCACAATATACTGGTGACCATATACAGCCAGTATAAATCAATAAATATAAAAAAACAAAACAGCAAAGAGATAATTATCGGTTATTTGCATTTATCGGTTATCTGTAATTATAAGCAGTATAATTTAGGATTAATATTAGAATTAGGACTGTAAATAGGAATGAACAATATATTGGTGACCATATACAGCCAAAATATAAATAAATAAATTAATAGATATACAAAAATCGAGATAATTATCGGTTATCTGCATTCATCTGCTAAATGTAAATATAAGTATTATAACTCAGGATTAATATTATAAGTTGCAGCATAAATAGGAATGCATAATATATTGGTTGCCAAATATAGGTAATATAAATAAATACAAAATAAATAAATAAATAAAGAACATAATTTATTGGTTATCTGTCTCCACAAAAATAAATAATAATTTTTAATATTAATATAAATTACTATGTTAGTCATCAGTAACAAAAAATTAAGATAATTTAAAAATAAAAAAACTAATTGTAAATATTATGAAAATAATTTTTAAATAATATTAAAACAATCATTAACATAATTAAAATTGTACATCGGTGCATTAATTTATTTATAAGATATATAAACATTAAAAAATAACAGCCTTTATAATAACATGTTGCATTTTTCTTGCTGCGAATAACGTTCGGCTTTTCCGTCTCCTAAATCTATGTAAATCTTAAAAGTTAATATAAAAGCCATTTGTATTCCATGCCTTTTGAAAGAGACGAGGACGGCGATGACAAAAATGTCTCTGAAACCGTATGGATGTTCAGTTTGGTTTGGACGTTCAAAACACTGAACCAAATACGAAATAAAGATGACTGACAGACCGTACGCAATTATTAACTAATAAACTGCATCAGTAGAGACACTAATTAGAAATAACAGCAGGTGCGCCTGAAATTGACAGTTAAATTAAAGTTAATTGACAATATATGTCATTCTGGCACACTTCAAAGTACGCGTTTGAAAGGAGAATCTGACGAGTGATATGAAAATAATGTTGAAATGCAAAACTAGCTATGGAAAATATCATTCTTTCGATTTTTCACTTGATTTGGAGGTGACCTAAAAAGAAATCTGACATGTTCTTGACAGGTTTCGCGAGATGAACTAGAAAAGAGGTTATGTTTAAAGTGACTGGTGTGTATATACCTGGGGTCTGGAAGTTGATTCGTCTCATCTCCACCGGGTCTGTGGGATGGTGAGGGGTGATATCGGCGTTGTTCAGCAGACATTTCTGCCGTGGCTCTGACTCTTTACGTTTGCTGCTTTAGAAAAGAAAAGAAAAACGCAAGGACTAAATGAAATCGGACAAACGAGACCGAAAACAAACAAGCAAATCACAAGTGCACAAAATGACCACCCAGTGTTTCCTGACCGATTCAGTTCATTGACTCCTCAATGAATCCGTTTGACCGATTTAATTAGTGCCACACTGTTAAACTTCATAAATGTATAGATATTACTTTGTTTGTCAGTATTTATCAGTGCAGAAAACACTGTTTGTGGTCGATAATAGAGGATGCTAGATGCTAGCACAAACAACGGTATGTCCACAAACACCACAGCCGAGGGGCACATTGGTTGAACCCGCCATTTCATTGCACTGTTTTTCTCTGCCATCTAATTAAAAGTTGCTTTTATGCTGAGGCAGGTTGTTTTCTTTTGCCCCCTTGAAAACAGCAATAAAGTACAGCTAAGCCTTACCTGTCAGGCTTGCTGCTTCCAAAGAAAGCATTGAAGTGAAATAAATATATAAAAGGGAGAAAACACAACAAGAGAACAAGGGAGAGGAGAGGAGAAAAAAAATCAATAGAGTGCATTTAAATTCACAGGGCAGGCTAGCGGAGCCAGATTAGCTCATCTGCATTTGGACAGACCTGTAAAAGATGTGTGTTTGCGCCCACCGGGGGGCTATACGATCTCCAGACACCAGAGGTCAAACTCAAGGTCCTGCCGAGGGAGGAAATACTAGCCAGGAGTCGTCCGCTTTTAACCTGGCTCTCGAGGCGCTAATGAGGAATAGCTTCCCTTTGAGTTTCGGCACGTTTGCATGCTAAAAGTCAAAGCGGTCGGCTTTGGCCGGGCTCTGAAGCTAATAGCTATTAGCTATCACCTCATTAATTTTTGATACGATCGAATTGATTGCTCTACTCAGGTCCGCTTTGAACTTCTCCAAAACTATGCCAACGCTGAGGGCTAAAATAAGCTTAAATCCTTCTTTCAGCATGTCTTCACCTCAAAATGCATTTACCACGTCAGAGTGTTAGTTTGAAGACTGCACCAACTACTCGTTACATGAAGAACTGAAATTTGTGACTGAAAATGTACAATTTCAAGCACTAAAGATAATGAGAAGCTTTAAATAGTTCTCATTTTGACTGCTAATGGTACAGTCTAACAAAGTTCATATTCATTAGCATATCAAAAGTCTACTCACTTCTTGTAGAGGAGAATCGCGATCACAATACAGATTATAAAGACCACAGCGAGGACTGGTCCCACCACCCAAATGAGTCCGTCCCCTCCTGTCTCCACAGGCTGATGGTCCACGTCAGGAGCCGTGACTGGATCCGTGTAGGGACTGGACGCAAACGATTTCTGCACAAAAGCAAAAAACTGGTTATGGTCATGCTTAGAAATAAAAACACCAACTTGTGTAGTTAAAAAGGCTTATTTCACTCACCCCTCCAGTGGTGTTGAGCTCGGCGAGGATGAAGAACACGTACTCCTGCCCAGGGTCCAGAGCTCTGTTTTCAAAGCCGCTGTAGACCATCTGGTTGCCCAGGGTGAAGGACGGCGGCATGGTTGAGGGCTTGAAGCTGGCAGCAATATAGGGCCGCTTCCCGTCCACCTGCTTGAGCTGACGGGTGGTTTGAGCATGACGCTGACCGAGTCTTCTGTCGCCCAGCAGCTGTGGGAGAAAAAGACTGCATGAGAAGAACATATTCTCCTGGACACAAAACCGAAACTTTTAAGCTATCAAACGATTAGCGACTTGTACACTGATGCCAACAAGAAAGGAGTCAAATAATACATCTACAGAATACAGGCACCCATTCGCCATCCACAGCTCAAGGTCAAGTGGCCAAGTGTGGCAGCTTGCCAGCGGGTAAGGATGAGAGCTGTGTAATTGTCCCCCCTTGGGAACGTTCCCACAGTGCTCCTGCGAGAACACTTTCCATTGCTTCGGCTCCACTGTGTCTGCGACACAAGGACAAAGGCTTGAGAAAAGAAGCTGTGGATATGTTCACCTCCTCTAGGTCCAGTTCATCTGGGCTCTTGATGTGTCGGATCGGACCTCTTCCTTTTTGCAGAGGAACCACCACAACATAGACCGCCCTGCAAGAGGACAAGATGGTGCATAAAACCATTACAAAAAGAACTGCATTTAAACTCTAAACATCTAGAAAAATTTTCTATACAAGTATGCGAATGCTTGCATCTACTGTAAGTTTTTTGTCATGGCTCCAACATCGACACTTTTAAAGAACCCCCACGTTTCCAATTTGCTTGTGTAGAATGCATTTCTGGCCTACAATGGTATTAGGTTCTCCTTACTTGATCAACTCTTTGGATTCCACCGGTGGGAAGACAATGGTCAGTGTACTGTCCGGCTCTCTTTTCAGGTCCAACTCTGGCCTTCGGACCAGGATAGGTGGTGCCGTTCGTGCGACAAGCTTGTGTTTGGGTCCGCCATCACTGCTCTCCTGGCAGGTGATTCTGAACTCGTAGGTGCTGTTGGGTCGCAAGTTGGTGATGAGCGCTTTGGTCATCCTAGCATCAATGTCAACCTTCTGCCGGTTGTACTCGATCTGTGGACCAATTTGCTTCGATAAATTGTTTACCAAAACACCATGAATTAAGATCAAGGTTGATACTGAAGCTTGCATACCATACAGCGGTACGGGAAGCGGCTATCGGAAAACTTCCAGGTTAGCAATACCGTGGTCTTGGTGACTAGCTTCACGGTGAAGTTCTTAGGGACATCTGTCCAGAGGTGAATGGAGGAAACAAATTGAGAAAAACACTTTAGAAATGGAAAAGTACACCAAGACTGAAGGGAAAGAAGGCTGACAGAGTGTTGGACGCTTGCGACCATTTTTTCCCCCCGAGGAGAGGGGCTTTGGTCCCTCTGAGTGAGCGGTGTGTGGAGTTGGCTGTGAAGGGGAGGGAGGGGAGGCGCTCAGTTGGGACAAACAGCACGCTAGACTGGACTGGTGAACACAGAACCACAGGATCGCACAGTACTCTGCCTGCCCTGGCCCGGCAGTGCCGCCCCAACAAGAACATTTGGCAAGCAGTTCCCATAATCCCCCCTGAACGCTTCCAGAATAGCTGAACCCACATTATGTTTGAGTAGCCCACTGCTGCGTGCTCTCGAATTTGGATAGGCACTGCCGTGGCAGAAAGCCCGACAGGAACGAGGACAAACCCCAAACACAGTTGTCATGCCCACACTTGTTAGCAGTGCATCATGGGACGCCATGCTGCAAACCATCCCAGTGTGGGAGCGGGGGGGAAAAGGTGAGTACAGAAAAGAGGAACTGTTAAACCAAAAAAATGAAAAATACAGAAGATAACCCAAACAAAGTAAACAAATGTGCCTGATTCGACTTCAGATCTGAGGTCTCCTTGACGTGGTACTCGCCTACCTTGGAATACTAGGGGAGATTTGTGATTGGATGAGTGAATGTGCTGGGCGTGTCTGACCAATCGGCACTTACCTCGCAAAAATTGACGCTCCTCCCCTTTCAAAACTGACTGACTTTAGCTTACTGACTTATTTTACCTTGTTGTGGGGGAGGGTGTTAGTGAGGTATGT
This sequence comes from Labeo calbasu, assembly GCA_019740295.1. Taxonomy (NCBI): domain Eukaryota; kingdom Metazoa; phylum Chordata; class Actinopteri; order Cypriniformes; family Cyprinidae; genus Labeo; species Labeo calbasu. Next base: position 28,246 of record JAHKKF010530665.1, read on the forward strand.
GGCTCCCAGAGAACTTTATAAAATCGGGTGTAGGTGCTTGCATTGTAGAGGTTTGTCCCTTGAGGCGGGGAAATGAGCAACCCGTACCTGCTTCGTAGGCCACTGTTCGATACTGGATCGGTGGGCTGTAGGGCCCTGGACCTACACTGGTGTGCGCTCGAATTTTCACATCGTACACTGCATTGGGCCTCAGGCTGTTGAGGGTGTAGCTGTTCTCGCTTGCCGGCAGACGCAGTTCCTTGGGTCCACCGGCCGTTCCGGCCTCCTGGTAAGCCAGCGTGTATTCTGTTATAGCGCCATTGCGCTCCGCTAGCACCGGAGGCATCCAGGCAAATTGGAGCGAGCAGCAGGTAATGTTGGACCCTTCCATTATTTGAGGATACCCTCGAGGAACCTCTTCTGGGACTTTCAGTTCTCGGGTAGCCTCTTCGCCAAATCCCGATCTAGACTTGGCGGACACTTTGAACACATACATGGCCCCTCGGTGGATATTGCTAATGGAATATTCCAGCTCCTGAGGGCCGAACTCCAGCGTGGCCAGGGGGCTTACATCCTTTCGGCCAAACTGTAGCCGATAGCCTTGCACCTCAAGACCTGGAGCGATGAAATCCGGGGGTTGCCAGCGTACTAATGCAGTAGTCTCTGAGTTTTGGTTGACGGAGAGAAAGGGAGGCCCCGGCACTGTAGAGAGAGAAACAGGGACATTACATTCAATTCAAATGAACCGTGTCTCACTTAAGTCTGTTGTAGCGTAACTAGGTGAATTTTCATCCTGGTACTCCCTACTAAAGAAAAGCCACCTGAAATGACTTTAAGGGGATTTATTACAAACCCAGTTCCCGTAAACTACCATTACATAAGCATGTACGTTTTGTACAAACTATCATAAAGACACTAACACCACATACACTCCAAATGTTACTCAGAACGGCTGAGAGTCTGAACAACCTGTTTTGGAAAAGCTATTAATTTTTAAGTGACTAGACGGTTGTTGAACAGATCGCTGGATGAGAGATGGTGGGTTAACAGCCGTATGATAGAGAAGGAGAGCATGAGAACAGACACTAGGACGAATGACTCCTAGAAAAAAAAAAAAGAAGTGCTGATGAAGGTGACAGGGAAACGGCGCAATCTGCCGCAGCGAGAGGACAACGAGGGTCAGAGACACCGTGATTGTGGCCCGCTTCCCCTCGCCAATGGCTCTCCAGTCCACTCCACTGGACGACACACAATCCTCTCCACAGGACCACAGGCACGTTTCCCATTAGGCCTTGCATTAACGGCCACTGTTGACCCACAGCCACTGATTAAGATAGGATTGCGTTTCACACTCACACCCTCCCCCCTTTCCTACTTCCCTCTCGCTCTCTGTCCTTCTCATCTCCAGTGGAGGAGACGCTGCTACCAAAAAGAGGAACAAAATAAAATAACCTTCAGCTAACATGCAATTAACCTGCCGACAGGACTTACAGTGAGTTATATTAAGCTTATAAAGCACGACTGCCAGCTGACATGACTTAGGCCCCGAGAAAACTGCAGCGCTGCATTCTGGGCCGAACTGATATCAAATATACAAAAGGCAAGGACAAAATCAACCGTATGTGTCTGAATATAACCGTCCGCTTAAATGTCCTCAGCACAGGATGACAAAAAGGTCAATGTAATTAACAACTTTTAATTTTTCTACAACACACAAGAAATTAATCAAAGTAATGACCATGTTTATAGCGATTTTACCATGGTTAATGGCACACGGGCATAATTTTTTATTTCTTTCATATTTATGGCATTAATTACAATAAACAAATCTTCTGCTAAGTGCTAGGCAACTTCGTGCACCCTTGGTGCGTTTCATAAAAATAAACAAAATCAATTTACGAACACCATAATGCCAGTTTGTTATCCCACAATCCAAAAACTGCAATCTACAGAAAGTTCAACGTCGTGCCACAGTATCCTGGCATCAGACGGTATTAGGCACGAAGCTCCAGAGACCAACGAGAAGCTTCACTCTCCACAATCAAGACTGGAGCAAGTGGCCCTAAGTGGACCAATTAATTGAAGAGAATAACCACAGTGCCGGGAGGATTGTGAGTCATCCAGACTCTCTGTTCCCCGAGCCGTGGCGGCCGTCCAAGCGGACACTCGTGAAGAACACCTCCAGCCCCTGCATTAGCATGCAATCTGCTCATCTCCCACATGGATGAAGGGAGACAGGAGGAAATTAAAAAAAGGAAGGCTCATTCTTGATCGGAATCTGGCCTACGCCTAAACATAAAGACGTGGCGGTTTGCGTTTAATGCATGTGGAATCGTGCACGATAAGGCGTATTAGGCAAAGGGTTTGACAGCGAGCACATCAATCAGTCCATCGCCTCTGAAAAGAGAACAGAATCAATCATTCCTGTGTCGTTCCTCCTGGACAACAGGCAGCATCAATTAGATCGATACAAGGACATCTGCTTTGAGATCAAGGCGCGGGAAACCGATAACGCAGCTCTTTGAACACAGCATTAATAATCTTTGTCAATATGGCTGACGTGTACTTAAACATGATACAAAATTCACCAGAAATGGCGGACATTTTTTGTGCATTTGAACTGATGCTATTTTTGTATCTTTGATCTACTATTGTAGTTTACATTAATATTATTTCATTTTAATATATTTTGTTAATTCATATTTAATTTGAAATGTTGCCTTGCCTTGATTTTAATTCATGCTAATTTTTAAGGTTTATATTTTTTATTAATTTTTATTTTAGTTTTAATTTTCATTTTTTAGTACTTCAACTTGAGCAGCTGATATTTTATATTTTATTTAACAATAAAAACCCTGATTTTCACCCCTAAAAATACTAATGCTCAGTCTTTGCATGCAGCTGGAATGACGTGTTGGCGTGACTGTAGAGCCTGACTGACGGGCCTCATGCTGCCGAGTCTCCGTTCTGAAGTGTATCTCCGACATGCAGAATGGCAGCTCGGGGACGGCCGGCTCTCTCAGATGACAGGCGGCCTTGTGGAAGGTTCTGGGTTTGAAAGGGGCGGGTCGGCCCTTATCAATACAATAAGGCAGGGGCTTAAGTTGTCTGACAGCATTATGTAGCAGAAATGAGGCATGAAAGTGCCCCGGAATGGCTCCTCTGAGCCCCATTGGTCAAGCTTCCCCTCTGTTCTGGCACATGAAAGAGCGCGATGCCGCTTCTTTAAGCAGGGCTGAATCTGCCCTTGTTTATTTATTTATTTCTTTTGTCTGCTGTAAGCGTTTCGCCACACTTTCGGAGGCGGGAAGCGCAGGGACATCCTTCCTTTGACTGCGCCACATCACTGCGAGAGGGAGCGAGACAGGCGTTCAGAATGACATGCATATGTGGCGCCGCTGTCACACTTGACACCTGCGATCGGCACACCTGTCTCGTCAGCGTCTGGAGTTAACTGCAGAGGAAAACCGACTCTGCATATGTGGCTAGCTAATATATATATACAAAAATAACACTCTACATACCCACCACTATTCACAAGCACTACAGTTTTTACACTAGAGATGCACATTTTCAAAACGGGCTAGTTAGTGGGCTGTCCGGTGAAAACCTGTATAATTAGTGAGGATTAGCACTATTGATAACACTTTTTACCTCAAAGCATATTAAAAGAAAACGCTAATGGCGTCAGATACATAAAAAACAATGAGAAACAACGCAAAAGCCAAAACACGTTCGTTTCCATGTGTACAAGGATAGAATACTTATACGAACACCATGGTATTAGCATGATGCTAGTGTCCAAAACTCACTAGCATGGTATTCACTAATACCATGGTACATTTAGGTAAGGCAAACCCCATAATTCTTACACTAGGGATGCACATTTTCAAAATAGACCAGATAGTGAGCTGTCTGGTGAAAACTCTGTGTAATCAGCAAGTATTAATGCTATTTACAATGCATCTTAAAAGAAAAGGCTCATGGCGTCAGACACATAAAAAACAACTAGAAGCAACACAAAAGGCAAAACACATTTGTCTACATGTGTAAGTAAGCAAGTAAGGCAAACCCCTTTATTCTTACACTAGGGATGCATAAAGTAACATTTTCAAAATAGACTAGCATATTTTCTAAACGGGCTAGTTAGTGTGCTGTCTGGTGAAAACCCTGTACGATTAGCAAGGATTAACGCTATTTATTACACTTTTTACCTTAACAAAGAATCTTAAAAGAAAACGCTCATGGCGTCAGACACATAAAAAACAATTAGAAGCAACGCAAAAGCCAAAACATGTTCGTGTACAGAGATAGAATACCATGGTATTAGCGTGATGGTAGTGTCCAAAACTCACTAGCATGGTAATCCCCTTATGAAAAAGAAGTTTATTCAAGTGTGCTATTACTTCTTTTAAACTAAAATAGATGAGCATACTTTCAGTATACTTCTTATGCACTTCTCAGAAATGTGCTTTATTTACTTCTCAGAAATATACTTCTAATGACATTTAAGTATACTTGATTTATACTTAGAAAAAGTCTAAGTATATTTGAGATATACTTGTGCTCTGAGAATCCATGTTTTCATTGTTATATGCTAGGGACGCTATTGCACATCTTCTGTCTTCTGTGAATTTCCAAAACACAAGTGAAGAAGAAAACCAAATGCAATTTACCCACATTCAAGTGTTTTTAAAAAAAGAATGCATGAAGCTAGAATAAAATGTTTTTGTTTACAAGCAGATACCCTGTACTTTCTTTTGATGTTTTGTATGGTCAGAAATTCATATAACAAAATACACACAAAATAATACCTAAATAGGGACATAGTAGTATACTTAAAGTATTATGTAAAGTTCACTTAAAGAAAAGTTACGAGTATACCTGCAGTATAAAACTATTAAACTACTAGTTTAATGAGACTATACTTCAAAGTGTACTAAAAGTATTGACTTAGTAAACTATCAGTATACTATATATAAGTTTAGTTTTAGTATACTTGCAGTACAAACTAAAAACATAGATGTTAACTAGTAGGTATGGTAGGTATGTTTTGATGCTGGTTTAAGCTGGTCCTTTGCTGGTTTATGCTGGTCCTTGACCAGCAACATGACCAGCATAAACTAGCAAAGGACCAGCAAAAACCAGCAACCCAGCATCCCAGCATCAAAACATACCTACCAGCATATGCTGTTTTTTTCACCAGGGTTATACTTAAAACTATACGTATATATACTGTAAAGTGGGCCAATTTATTCTCAAGGAGTATTGAAATAGTACTACTAGTACACTGATATTTGTATACTTACTACATAAAGTATACTTAAAAATATACTTGAATTTTAAGTATACTTAATAAAATAAACTTGAAGTATACTTCTTTTTGGTAACGGTCACTCGTGGTAATATCATAAAAAACAAAAACGGCTAAAACACGTTCATCTGCATGTGTACATGGTATTAGCATTGGGTAGAGATAGTAAATCACCTCCCTGTACTATTAGGCTAATTTAGCGTAACAAAATGAAACAGTGCTAATTAGAGGTCGACCGATATTGGATTTTACCAATACCGATAACTAGGTTGGATCACACTGGCCGATGGAAAATAAACTGAATGGAAAATAAACAGTGCTCTACTATTAAAAAAAAAAGTAGCCTACTGAACCATACTTTGTAAATGAATAAAATATTAATATCAATTATATATTGATCATTACAGTTAGTTCATTGTTCATTAATGTTAAAAAAAAAAGCAACTAAAATTTTGAAAATATATCAGTAAATGCTGAAATTAACACACTTTTACAAGGAACAACAACAATCAACTATCTGAGCCGATTAATCGGCAAAACCGACACATCGGTCGACCTCTAGTGCTAACTCTTTGAGATGCGTTTTTTAAAATTTAAAAGTCCTAAAAATGCAAAACTTTTTAAGCACACTATTTAAGCATTCTTTAGCAACTTCTTACTCCAACGTTAGCACTCTACATCACTTCATATTTTCTGAACACCAAACTTTCTTTTGCAAGTAGCCGCTAATGCACTATCCCAGCTATACATTCTCTTATAGTTTTATGTACTCTAGACACTCTATATAGGCCATGTTTGTTTTTTCTTATTCAATTGAAGTCCCTTAAGGTTCATTTTACTCCTGTAGCTCATAACACCTGGCCTGCGGTGCCCTGGAGCTCGGCTAATGATAACGTTATTATTACCGACCTGCTCCTTTAGTCACCACCAGCTTAGGTTTGCTGCGGGCTCCGTCTCCTTTGGTGGTGTAGGCTGCCACGGTGATGGAGTACGTGGTGTCAGGCTGCAGGCCCCCGATGACCATCTCCTGTGGTTAATGGACACGAAGAGGGAAGTTAGCACTATGTTAGGGAACTGAATTTTTTAAAGACTTTACTACATGTCACCCGCACAGGCACAGCGTCAGTTTCCCCTCTTTTCAATGTCAAGGCCTGCAATCTGTACTCTGTTGTCTTTTTAAGGTATATTAAACTAGCAACTTGTCACATAATATATATATTATATATAATAATGTGTGTATATAGAAGTGCACCTCATTTCTACAGCGGTGTGTATCATTATTATTGGCATTTAGCGTGTCATCCAGCATGACCAGGTTATAGATTACAATTCCTGCTCATCTACGACACATGTCTGTGAATTAATTCAACAGAGAGCCTGAGCAAACAGACCGTCGGAATAATGAATTTTTCTCCGGGTTGGCCGGTAAGCTGTGCGCACACACGCCCTTCTGACGGCCTCCTATTTTCCAATATTTCACGTGAAAGCGAGTGAGCTTTGATCAGCGTGCATGACGGAGAGGAAATTAATGCCAAGCGCTCGCAGAGAAAAAAGCAACTGCGGGTCCCGCAGCTTACAGAGAATTGAGCTTCACATCAAACCAGTTCAAGATATTCATGCAATTTTGGGGTTACACAAGCGATCTATTTATAAAAATAAATAAAAACACCAATGCATATCTCATTTCTTCAAAAGGTCGCTTGAATTTTGCACAAAATAAGCTTCATTTTTGTTTGTACTAGACTTAATGCACAACATCACAGCACAAAACTCACTCTTTCATGCTAGGCATAAAGGAACCCTGATGTTACATCATTCCCCCTGTGCACCATTAATATTTTTCTATCGCCGTCACACACACACACACACACACACACACACACAGTGGACGTGAGGTTGCATTAGTTTTCTCTCTCTGATAGAAATCAACTCATTAGAAAAATCTTGCAACACAAAAATGGTTTACATGACACTTTCATGACACTCACATGCGTGAATCTACATGCATCAATCCATTTTCTTCATCTTTGATATTTCCTCAAGAAAAAAAAAATACTATTTGAGTATTTTAATGACCCAGGTTTATGCCTCTGATACAGGCCCAATAGGCCCACTAATTCTCGCATTTTTCACTTTTCACCAACTTTAGAGGTCAGTTACAAAAATATTTCTTTCCCTGATGAGACTCTGAACCACTTGGACTTGACAGGAACGTGTTTTTCTTCCAATCTACCAATTTGTACAAAGCTAAAAATCAAAGCTCCTGAGAAATCATACCTTAAAACTTGGCTTTCTAGACATTTTTTTGAGCTTTAAACAATTTAAATATTAGAATCTACATTAAATATTTTATACACCTCAGTTTAATAATAGAAATCTTGCAATGCAAAAAAAAGGGGTTTATATGTTAACTTCAACGTTCATGCATAAATAAGTTCATTTTCTTCGTGAAACAATTTCCACTCACTTGTCTAGAAATTTTAACTTTAGAGGCCAGTTCAAAAAATATTTCTACCATGATGACTTTTTGAACCACTTAGAATTGAAGGGAACACATTTTTCTACAAATCCACCAATTTATGCAAAGCTAGAATTCAAAGTTCCTGAGATGTCATACCTTAAACTTGGCTTTCTATACAGTTTTGAGCTTTAAAAAATAAAGTTTAAATCTACATACAATATTTTACACACCTCAGTTCATTATAAAAAATCTTGCGATGCAAAAAAAGGGTTTATATGTTAACTTCAATATCCATGCGTAAATCTGTGCATCAATCCATTTTCATTGTAAAACAATTTCCACTCACTTGTCTAGAAATTTTTCACTTTTTACCAAATTTAAAAGCCAGTTCAGAAAATATTTCTACCACGATGACTCTCTGAACCACTAGGACTTGAAGGGAACACACTTTTCTACCAATCCACCAATTTGTGCAAAGCTAGCAATCCAAGTTCCTGAGATATCATACCCTAAAACTTGGCTTTCTAGACATTTTTGCGCTTTGAAAATGAAAAAGTTAAAATCTACATCAAATATTTTACTCATCTCAGTTCATTTTAAAAATCTTGTGATGCAAAATCAGGGTTTATATGTTAACTTCCACATCCAAGCATAAATAAAATCAATTTTCTTCATGAACCAATTTCCACTTGTCTAGAAATGTTTCACTTTTTACCAATTTTGGAGCCCAGTTCAGAAAATATTTCTACCATGATGACTCTTTGAATCACTTAGAATTGAAGGGGACACATTTTTCTTCCAATCCACCAATTTTTACAAAGCTAGCAATCAAAGTTCCTCAGATATCACACCCTAAACTTGGCTTTCTAGACATTATTGAGCTTTTAAAAATGAAAATGTTAGAATCTACATTCAATATTTTACACACCTCAGTTCATTATAAAAATCTTGCAATGCAAAAAAAACTTTACATGACACTTGACTTGGCAACTTCAACATGCATGCATAAATCTGTGATCTACAGTTTGTGATAAAAATCTTTTAACGTTTACAACATTTCCCCAAACAAAAATAACACCATTTCAGTATCTGACTCCAACACATTCAATGACCGAGATACAAAGCGGGTCTGATGTAACATCACGGGTTCTCACATCACACCGAACGCTCGCCGACAGCCATACTCACGTATTCAGCTGTGTCGTCCATTTCCCACTAACATCCCCCACCCGGGAGGAGTAAGAGGGAGGGCGGTTTGAAAGAGAGGAAAAAGACAGACAGAAAGAAAGAGAGGAAAGCGTAAGACGAAACAAGGTAAAAGTGCCAAGGAAATGGAAGAACGGCAGAGTGTTTTAAAGTAGGTCAGTGTGGATTAGGGTGAAAAAAATCGTGAAGATTGAAGACGAAGCAGGAAATTGAGTGGCCGCCGCTATCTGAGCATGTCATTCCTGCAGTTTTTTTTCACCATTTCATTTAGTAAGAGTATAAAATGGCTGTTTTGGAGTTTGATATCGAATCACAACATGACAAAATTAATTTGATGTCTAAAAGTTTTGGGATAATGCACCTCAAGATTTTTTATTGAAATTGTTCACATGACTATTTAATATTTAAAATGAATGAAAATGGAATTACTATTTATTTAATTTAACTGAAAATCAAGTCTAAAACAAGAATAAAACAAATGATCTGAAAAAAAAAAAAACATCTTTTGTACAGAATAAACAGAATCACATTATTATTGTATTGTGACCCAGATATTGATATAATATCAACCGATTCCCACGCAGCTGACAACTGTAAATGATTCTGTCATAAACATGAGCGGCATAAATTCAAAAGCTTTAGTCACGGTTTGTTCAGAGCTGTAATATTTGCAGCTGTGAGGAGAATAAGGCGCCTCGTATCTGTAATTTCACTGCTGTTTTCATGACAGAAGCTTGTATTATAATTTTAGGTTGCAGCCAGAGGCGTTCGGTTGCTTTTTCTTCTTTCTTTTCTTTTCTTTTTTTTTTTTTTTGCTTGTGCTTTTAAATCAAGTCTGAATTGTGACCGCAGTGCTCAAGTGCCTCGTGTTTTTGTGGAGCTCTCGGGGCGCTCAATACGGCAGACATAATCAGCTTTTGTTGACTTTATCTATGACACTAGAGCCTTAGAGGTTAAACTTATTAGAGGTTTGACTAAAGCGTGCAATTCTAATGGCTGATAAGATGTTTTGGACTGCTTGTGGAAAGCATTCTAGAGGCTAGAAAAGAACTTCACAGATTAAATTATTTATAAACGGATTTTCATACATTTGTTGAAGTGGCCATAAGTGTGTTAAATACTTGCAACATTTGCTGCAACAGTAGCCTAAAAATAGACATTAACCAATCGTCTGCGCACCCTTGATGACGTCAGTTGAAAAGAAATTTGGCAAGATAAGCAGCATTGTTACGCTAACATACCTGTGCATCGGCTAGCATGACGTCCTTGATGAGGGGCAGGCCGCGGGATTCGCCATTCTCAACGCGGACATAGTGCACCTGGTACCCACGGATCTGCCCGTGCTGTTTCCCCGGCAACAGGGAGCGCCACATCACCTTGATGGCCGTGGAGTTCAGCACCTCGACCTCCACGCGCCGAGGGGGGGCCCCGGGCACTGCGATGAGAGATGACGACACGCCATTAGGGAGTGAAATTACCATAGTATTATCATTAAACCTACATTTTTGAACACATTATGGTGGCTTTGGCCTGTGCAAAACTCACCAATATGATGTTCAGGTGTTGCTTTGCACTACTTGAATGTACTTGAGTTTAATTCTCTCTTAGTTAAACTCTTAGTTTGAGCAACAGTAGTAGTGATAATTGCCTTAGCATTTTCATCATGTAGAAGGGGCATAAGAAGTCAATTGTGTTTTACAACCAAAACACATTCATTAGTATCTTTAGTTTTCAATGAGCAAAATTACAACTCACTCGTCTAGAAATGTTTCACTTTTTACCAACTTTGAAAAATCTTGCAATGCAATTCAGCTGTTCACATGAGACTTGAACATGAATTTTCTTCCTGACTCAATGACCACTCGATGGTCTAGACTTTTTTTCACTATTCAACAAATTTAAAGGTCAGTTATAAAAACACTTCAACCCTGATGAGACTCTGAACCACTTGGACTTGAAGAAATCACATTTTTCTACCATGCTACCAATTTATACATATCTAGCAATCATAGTTCCTGAGATATCATACTCTAAACATGACTTTCCAAATGTTTTTGGGCTTTAAAAAAAACATGAAAATGCATTATTCTGCATTAAATATTTTACACACCTCAGTTAATTTGAAAAACCTTGCAATGAAATCAAACTGTTTACATGAGACTTGAACATGAATTTTCTTAGTGACTCAATTACCACTTGATCGTCTAGACTTTTTTTTTCCACTATTCACCAAATTTAAAGGTCAGTTACACAAATATTTCAACCCTGATGAGACTCTGAATGCCTTGGACTTGAAGAAAACACATTTTTCTACCAATTCACCAATTTATACATAGCTAGCAAACGTAGTTCCTGAGATATCATACCTTAAACATGATTTTCCAGACCTTTTTCAACTTAAAAAAAACATGAAAATGTATAAATCTGCATTAAATATTTTACCTCAGTTCATTTGAAAAACCTTGCAATGCAATTAAACTGTTTACATGAGACTTGAACTTTAACTATTCACCGAATTGAAAGGTCAGTTACACAAACATTTCAACCCTGATGAGGACTTGAGGAAAACACATTTTTCTACCAATCTATCAATTTACTAATCTAGCAATCATGGTATCTCATCACCTGACATATTATACCTAAACATGACTTTCCAGACATTTTCTGGTCTTTAAGAAAAAACCTTTTACGCACCTCAGTTCATTATAACAATCTTGCAATGCAATCAAACTGTTTACATGAAACTTGCATGAAAAGTTCAACATTAATGTGTGTATCTTTGCTTGTCCATCCATTTTCTTTGTTGCTCAATTACTCCATTTTTACCAAAGATTTACCAAATTTAAAGGTCAGTTATAAGAACATTTCAACCCTGATGAGACTCTGAATGGCTTGGACTTGAATAAAATTCCGAAAAACATTCCAATTACCAATTTATACATAGCTAGCAATCATGGTTCCTGAGATTTCATACTGTTTCCCTGACATTTATTAGCTATTAAAAAATAAAAATTGAAGGATCTACATGAACTTCAGTCTGCTATAAACAAAATCATCTTTAACTTTGTCTGATTTGACATGGACAGACTCTCAATCTGTTTTAGAAATAGTTCCATGTTCCAATCCTCATTGAGCACCTTAATACACCAACCTCTGTACGGCTGAAAACTAAGCCCTAGCATCTCAGCTAGTACGTACATTCAATTATGTGAAAACCAGGCTACTGATTAAGCGCCCATCTTCAGGGACATTTAATCAACTGTAATATCACACCCCCATATACCCGAGCAACCATTTCATCCCCTTCCATTTCACTATCATTCTTATCTGAGCTCTGATCAATTCGCGAGTCTGCCGTCTGCAGTCTTTTACCTGCGAGCTAATGAAAATCCTTTTATACGAGGCCTTGATGTTTAATACCTCCGGTCATTCAGTACTGCTGTAAGGAGGAGAGCGATTTCCTGGATGGTCAATAAAAGACGCCGTAAGGGGATGTACTGTATATTGGGACCCGACTCTTCTGTGTTAGACGCTATAACGGTACAAGTCTCCAAGGATGAGACTGTCGTAACATATCGCTACTCAAATAACTCCAGATTTCCCATCGGAGGTCTTGGGGTAGCGTTCCCTCTCTCCTGACCCACCTACAGCGGTTGACCAAGCCGTCAAAACCATCCATCCTAGGGCGGCCCAAAGCGCCTGCGAAAGGCTGTGCTCCGTATTGATTACTAGCTTGTATCTTGAACTAGCGCTGTCAGTCATGGAGAAAGACTGCTGTCGCCGGGGAACGTCCGACACAATTTCTTACTCTAGCTGGATTTATTTCAGCGCTCATAAGCTGTCCAAGTACTTTACAAAGAGAAGTGAAGGATGAAAATGATGCTAAGTCAATGTTTCCTCTATCACGTAATGCTAGTCAATAGATCTTCTCCCAAAAAGAGTAAGCTGTCTACACAGACGTATAATCAACATTTCTCTCGCCTCATCCACCACCTTGGATTTATTTTCACACTAAACTTGGCCAGAGACTATAAGGTCACTGGAAAATGAATGGGGGGAAATACAAGTCAAAATATGGCGGCTGTAGGAAAGTAGGTCCTGCCTTTTCGTGACTGAAAAATGCTGCTTTTTCTTTGCAGTTAATTGTACAATGTACTAGCAATTGACTTAAGACTAATTAAAACCATCAAACTTTAAATTACCGTCCTCGTCCGTGCGGCACAGCAGCGGCTCGCTCTCGGGGCCCGGACCCACGCTGGTGGAGGCCGCCACGGTGACTCGGTACAAGGTCCATTTCTCCAGCCGTTGCAGGTGGATCTGACTGGAGCTGGGCGACACCGCTGGCTCCTCCACGGGCTCCGTGTTGACCTCGGCCCCGGCCCCCACCACCGCGTAGCGCACTATGTACCCGGCCAGTGCCCCGTTCTGGCTCTCGGCCGGTGGAGGGCGCCAACTTACCAGCAGGGTGGTGGAGCTGGAGCTGGAGCACTTAATGTCTTGAGGGGGGGCGGAGGGCTCTGCTCAGGTTTGGGAAAGGGGGAGAGGAGGGGGTGGAAAACAAAAAACGAAAAGATGGGAAAGAGAAAAAGAAAATGATAAAAGGGAAAAACCAACTGAAAAAAACAAGCAGAGACATACTGAAACATAAGAAGAAAAGAAAAAACGAACGCAAAGGGCAAATGCAAACAGAAGAGCTTGGTTTTGAAGGGGTCAGGGCGTTTGGCATGCATGCAAAAATATGAAGCACGAAGGTTTAATTTTGGCTTGATTTCCGTGTCAAACATCTAGAAGTAACACCACAGATGTCGGGTATAAGATACAGCAGTTTATCCAACTTTAACCGACTGTACGCGAGCCAAAGATTTAGCCCATCTTTCACAGTAAATACCCTGGGCTCTCAGGATATATTTCCACCATGAGGGGAAAATAGATCACATTATTTGCATTTGAATGAAGGCCATTCATTGCGGTATTTCGAGGCGTTTTTGTCGGGTACTTCCCCTCGCACGGATCAGAAATTACAACGCCTGTGCCGTGCTAAATCAATATAAAAGTCTTGTTTGAAATGCACAGAGCCTCTGCTTACTAAATGCTCGGGCATATGAATGTATTATAGCGTTTAAAGAGCCATAACATTTATCTCCATTGTAAAATCGAGCATTAAAAGTTACTCTGTCGCGCTGATCCCTGAAGCCATAAGTAACACAAATGAATGAGGGGGAAACGGACAGACGGGGATAAAACATATTTGTGACTGAAATTCAAATGGATGAGCACCATCGTTGGAAAGCAAAACAAAATCATTCAAAACGGATTACAGGAAAATGAGGAAAACTCTCTGCAAAATAATGGCTGGAAAGAAAATGTTAGGACCTGAAATGTCAACTCAGAAAAATCATGGAAAGCCACCAAGCTTCGAACAAAAAGTAAGACCATTAAAAACAGCAAAAACCAAAACAAAACCAAAAAACACAAAAGCATTTTCCTGTACATTATACGTACCTGACATCTTCAAACACTAACTTTTAAAGACTTTCTTACCACAAGCACCCGATTCGAGGGAGACTATATTTCCCCAGAGTCGGTTGGGTTCGGCCCACTCCCTCTACTGCTGAGCTCACCCAATACAGCTCATTTACATTCGTTTAGTCCAGTCCATTGGTATACTCCAATAATGTGGATTTTGGGTTGTTTTTGTGGTTGGAGGGAGAGAGCTTTCCCCGTGCTTTCATCAGTCTGCACTATTCACTGTTTACACTAGCCTGAGAGTCCACAAGATTGAGATCAGGGTGCTAGCACCGCACTAACCTCCAACCATTCATACTCAGGTTACATAACCCACCCCAATTCAAGCCATCAGTTGTGCCTTTGTTTGAGAAATCGTCAACCGATTTGCCCCATCACCAGCTAGCTTTCATCACAGGTGTCACCCATGTTTCCCAGAGTTCAGCGAGCGACATTATTCAGAACCCTGTTTATTCACCAAATGGGCTTATTGGATTAAAGTTTTATTGGATTTTCATCTTCCGTTTGAAGATATATTCTGAAGATGTACTTCCTCTCTTGAAGAGCATTTGCATTCAGCTCTTGTAAATCGACCTGGTTGGAGCGCGGCAAGAAAGTTTGGTATCTGAGAGTTGCAGAACTACCTTAAGGTTTAGACTCTGGGACTGTATTATACATCAAACGCAAATCAAAATGAAATCACTATTAAAAAAAAAATCAAGACTTGCGCCTCAAAACCAAAATCAAATTAATGACTTAATCCAGATCCATGCTGAATGGTGGCGCTACACCAAACAAGCAATTGGGAGGTGAAAAGCTACTGCAATCACAGATTTGGTTGGATAAAAAGGCTAACCTCAATCTACTTGTGGACCTCAAAATGAAGTCACTCTTCAAAACTAAGAGTCGTGCCACAAAACCTAAGATGTTTACACTCATAATTAATGACTTAATAATCCAGATCCAAATTGTGGTGCTGCTTCAAATGAGCTAAATGAGAGGTAAAAAATGAAAGCAATTAGAGATGTGTTTGGCTAGAAAGATTGGGATTAGTTTATGAGCTAGACGTTGGCAACTTCTTCGAGAGTAATAACTGATTAAACCAATTGGACTCAATCTACTTGTGGAGTTCCAAGATGTTCTTGCACTAAACCCGGTGCGGAAACCCTTGCCCCCAGTTTGTGGACTCTCAACGACCATGTCTGAAACCTTAGCATCACTCAATAGCCATTGACTCTTAAGCGCAATTCCCACTGGCACCCACTTGGTCAAGGCAGGAGTGTCTATCTCCACTAACCCTCGAAAGTTTGGACATATCTTCCAAAGAGTTGGAGGATATGGAGGGTGAGGTGAGTACTCTCTGCTGGACCATCGCAGGGGCTTTGCTTCGTAACTGTGGGCTGACCCACAAACAGTGACCTGACTGGGCGTCAACTGAACAGCACTGTACCAAAAAGAAAACAAACACAATACACGTTTCTTTGGCGCCTTCATGAGGAAGACCAGTCTGCCACTTGGTGTAGTTCAAAATAGATCTCTGAAGAGGGAATCCTAGTATTGAACTCTTGGATAATCTGGGTCAGTAGTGTTTAAAAGTCTCGGGAACTCTCGGTGAAGACGGTAGCTTGTTGGGAAAGGTTCCAAACCAATTCCGCTCACCTCAAGGTCAGTATACGCCTACAAATCTGCACTGTCAAGTTGGTTATGTGGACGACTTCTGCAACGTGAGGTGGCAGACTGGGCTTTCCTCCGAACGGCGTTCACTTACCTCACGGGAATCCACACTGTAATGTTTGTTTATGTGTTAGGTTGTGGGGCGTTTGTGCTAAATTGCTTCTAACTGTCCGAGCTTGTCGCCTCCCTGACCTTGTTATGGGTAAATCTGCACTACTTTAGTTTATGCTCGAGGGAAGACGTCGGCAGATGTAGTGAACCACGTCTCCCATCTGTGTGAGACCCTGCGGGACAAAACGGAGTCCCGTGTAACTCAAGCAAGAAGCCTACGGCCGTCCCGCCGGGATACTTACTCTCACCTTTAGTTTAATGGATTTGCTTTGGCAATGCTAAGTGCTGCTGCTGCATGTCGAGCTTGTCGCGGTAAACTTAACCCCGATAGTAAGAGCAAAAAAACCCAAAACGCTGAGAGCTGAGTTTCGCTGAGTTTCCTCAAGTGTGTTAAGAGTAAAACCAAACCAAAATGAAATCAAGTTGAACTTAAACCTGAACAGAAACAAATTAAAAACCAGGTGACGTCAAGCCGGAGCAGGTGAGCTTTAGATTGAGCTAGAAAACAAAAGGGAGGTAGAAAGTGCACTGCATTGTTTTAGAATACAATATATGAAGACACCAACAGCGAGACAGACATATAGAGATGGAACAGAAGGGGACACACACAGCGTACGACATGCCAGAGGTCAAAGGATGCATTAACAGAGCGCCCCCCGGGGGTAATGGGAGGAAATACATGCATTCGGTGCTCACTCTCTCTCTCTCACACTCAGGTGTTACGTTGTGTGTCAATGCAGCAGGTTCATTGCATCCCAGCACCCACTCAACCAACCCCATCCCACCCATTCTGCACCAACAAGCTGCACAGGTAGAAACAGAAGATGAGTTAAAATGGTCCACATCCGCTGCCATGGCTTTCTGGCATCTTCCACCCACTGTAAGCGATTTGTAAAATATGTATTGTTGCACCAAAATGTAATAAGCTGCTCTGCCGCTGAGGCAACTACAGCCTTATTTTTCAATTCCAGTTGAGAAACATTCTCCAATATTCCCATTTCAATACTCACTACTGTTTTGAATGCCAGTTCACGCTTACTTTTTTAACCTTTAATCTAAGCTCAATTACAGGATTCGTTTTGAAGGTGCACGTAATTTTTCTCTTTGTTTATCTGGCTTGGAAGCTGGCTAGCATCATGCAGAACTGTAGAAATGCAAGTGCATTTGTCACCCATTATTCATTTATTCTGAAACGTAAAGTGTGCTCAATTAAAAAAAAAAATCGCTTTGAAAGGAAAACATCTGCAAAACAGATGCATTTCCACTCATGCTCTCAGACTTCTGGAGCCCTTTGTATGTACAAGCTGAACACAAGTAACTGCAATTTTTTAGCACAGGGCACATGCCAGCTGCAAGGTTCCCCACGAGCACTGATGATTTCATGCACTGAATCATGATGCGACTCAGCGAGGGTGTATTTTTAGGCCGAAGGCTTGAATAATTCAGCCGGTCTCCCAGCGTAAATGCTGACTACCTGCAGGCGCCAGCGGCCACTGACTGCGCTGCTTTCAGTAAAGCACAGTGAGGGACGAGATGTGGTGGAAAGCCATGGCAGACCCCAGAGTCAATAATATTTTGTGCGCTTCAGTCGCATGGGAGGAAAAAAGTGCATTTGCTGTTGACACATGAAAAAGAAATACGAACACAGAAGAAAGGAGGGAGCGCGCGGGGAGCCAAACGGCACGCTTGCCGCAGATCAATCAACCCACATTGATTTGTTTGTTTCACATGTAGGAAATCTCTGAAGTACATAACTGTGACACAGAAAGACCCAGATGAAAGAATAACCAAGCAAAGAAGAAAAAGAAGTGCGTGTGACACCATCCGAGGGGCGAGGAATCCGTTAAACTCAACGAGAGTGGTCACTCAAAAGTTTGGGCTTTAACCTTTAGGCGCTTAAACAAAATAAACGATGTTTAAAACATCAAAGTAAGAGGGCCTCATTCATGAAACGCAAGCAGAACTAATTGCAAAAATCGTGCGTACGACCATTCTTACATAAAAGTGATATGCAGTGATTTACATAAGAATGTTTTTACAAACAATTTACACCAATTTGTTCTGCTTCTTTTTTGAAACAAGTTGTCAGCATGCACAGAAAGAAATTATTCAAAAGCATCAAGCTTTGCCAAGTCATTTGGAAATATTCTCATCAAAACAGCATCACCTTTGCAGCCTGCGTGT
Source organism: Labeo calbasu (assembly GCA_019740295.1). Lineage (NCBI taxonomy): Eukaryota > Metazoa > Chordata > Actinopteri > Cypriniformes > Cyprinidae > Labeo > Labeo calbasu. The sequence goes on from JAHKKF010530665.1 coordinate 46,680, forward strand.
AGCAAAACTCACGTTTGGCTCAAATGTGATGCTGTTTTGCGCAATTCCTATAGCAGAAAACCAGCGTCCAGTCTTTAACACATATTTGCTGCAGACACAAGCACAACATTATCATTTACTCTTGACATTTCTGGAGTCGATAAACAATATCCCTAGATTGGAAAACGAGGGTGAAGGTTACGGTGGCCCTTTCAAACAATATCCTGATCCCATCGACAGCTCAAAATAGCCATTATGTCTTGGCCTTTCTCAATCAAAATACAATATTAGACCCCCCAACCCTTCATTCGGGTCCTTAGGAAAGGAAATGGACTACGTACTGGCTTGGGATGTCCTTTGGGATATTTCGTTGGTGAAGGCTCCGATGCCTTTGTTGGAGACGGCAGCCAGGGAGAAGTGATACTCTGTGTTTGCACGTAGACCCTCCACCACATAGGAAGAGGTCGGGCCGAATGTTTTCTTTACCTGTTTTGTGGAAAAGAGTAATGTTACTGCCAATGACGTGCAACGGTGGTCCTGACAACATTTCAAGAGGTCTGTTGTGGAGGAGGCACCTGAGACTCTTGCCCGCCCTCTCTGTAATGCAGTTCGTAACTGATTATCCCCTCTTTCTCAAAGGCTGGTTCCCATGTTAGCTCAACGCCGGTGTCCGACACCTCACCAACCTGGAAGTTGGTCGGCTGTCCAGGGACTAAAAATGGAGCCAGTGTTGACAGTTTAATAGACATGAAACAAAATAAACAAAGAGGTTTACAACTGTCTGTTTAGTGAATGTTGTAGAGATAACATGTAACAAATGTTTTAACAAACATTTACGATTGCTTAACTAATCTTGCAAATTTTGAAAACAAAGATACCCAATCTCTTCAATCTCTGCTGTTTTGGTAAACCTTAGAGACTCAGGTTGCTACATTTTTAGCCTACCGAACACTGAAAACAAACATTTTTCAATTTCTAAACTCACTTGGCTACACCGTTAGCGTGCGCAGTACTAACAATGTACATTTCCAATTGTGAAAATTACCTCGCTACATCATTAGCCCACCAAACAACTCACCTTGTTACATTTTTTGCTTAAAAACAGACACTCAAAATGGACAAACTAACCTCCTTGTAGAACTTTGACATGAATGGGATCCGAGAAGGGTCCATCTCCCACGGAGGTGAAGGCCAGGACTCTAATGGTGTAGGTCTCGGAGGCCACCAGACTCTGAATGGTGGTGATCACACTGTCCTGTACATTGTGGATGTGCCACATGCTCATGGGCTGAGATGGGTCCATGGTGTAGTAGACCCGATAACCCTTGATCTGTCCGTTGGGCTCCTCGGGTTCATCCCAACGTACCATCATGGTGTTCTGGGAGATGATACGGGCCTGGATGTTGCGCGGCGGGCTGGCGGGAGCTTGCTCCCCAGTCCTGGCCTCAACCGGTTCGCTGGGTGGGCCCTGGCCGATGGTGTTGAAGGCTGACACGCGGATCTCGTAATCGGTGTTCGGAGAAAGTCCTCCGATGCTGTAGCGAGTGGTGGTGATGGAGTCCACGGTCTCGAACTTGCTCTCGGGAGATTTGGCGCGATACTGGATGATGTAGTGGGAGACGGGCTCGGGGTTGCCACTGTCCCAGGTTATGGTGATACTGGTGGCGGTCGTTTCGGTTACGACAGGAGTACCTGGAGGTTTCGGCAAGGCTGCAGTGGAGGGATAAGAAAATACCGTAGATGTAAACATTAGGGAACTAGACACTATTTGAAATACTTGACCAGAGATCCTTCGAGTGACCTCAACGGATTCTTACACTTGACAATGATCTGGGAATTAGCCTCGATGATGCCCAGGCTGCTCATGGCCACGCAGGTGTAGTTGGCCGACTCGCGGACGCCGTTTAACTCCAGAACGTTCCTGCCCACTGGCATCTCGTCCTCGGGTGTCAGGTCCTCAGAGTTAAGCATCCACTTGACGTAGGGCATGGGCGAGCCGACGGCGACGCAAGTGATGTTGACGCTCCCGCCCGGCATGATCTCTTGGGTGGTAGGGGGCATGATGGAGAAGCGTGGTGGCACACGACGAACTGCAAGGGGCGGAGGAATGGCGACAAGAAAAGAGAAAGAGAAAGGTAATGACACGCCGATGAAAATGAGCCTTTCTTTAGAACGTACATGATGTTGTCTAAAGAGAGGACAACAAATTATAAAAAAAGAATGAGACTAAAACTTCACAAACATTTTGGTTTATACAAATTAAAATAACGATAAAGTAACTAAATTAACAGAACTGCTTCACCAACAATATAGATTGACATTAAAGCAACAAGTTCATAGCAACAAGGTTCCATTGACCAATATTTGACCCATCACAGCACGATTAATTGCACAAAAATCTATTATGAGTTTCTCATCTTTAAAACGTGGCTTGTAACTAGAGTAAACAAAACGAAAAAGCATGCATTACTGTTTAAAATCAGAAAAGCTTCACAGTGTGAAAAGAAGAACTTTTTTGCAATTTAAAAAATATCTGCCTGTGCTAAAGAAACCTTACATATGTACGACTGCACGTACACTTTGGTACGTACATGCACTGGTAATAGTGAGTCCCTCCAAGAGGGACTAAAGATGAGAAACCTTAATCAGATTTTTGTGGTTGAGAGTAGATCAACTGGACAAAGCCTTTTTAAGATCTGACACGCTTCCATTGATAGATGCAGCTGTCATTTTCACAGACATCATGCAGAAATAGGTAGAGGTCAACCAAAGAGTAAATGGGAACAATAAAACCAGAGAGAAGAATTTGAGATAAAATGCATAGAGGAATATAACTGAAGGGTCGCTAGCATGCCCGGACAAAAGACAACTGGAGAGGAAAAAAAGAGAAATATAAGAGAATAGAACGCGCAAAAGAGCAAGAAAGAGGAAGAAAGGGAAGGGTCGGGAAAAGGAACGAGGGGGGGAACCCACTTCGATGCAGAGAAAGGCTTTTTATCGTCTCCAGCCAATATGACGTAATGTGACAGGATCGTTTTGTCACATTGCGGTCCTGGCTAGACGTAACACCAAATTTACAGCGGAAATTCTGGATTCACTCAATAAGTAGCTGTCGGTTCGACTCAACTAGCTATCACACACATCAATAAAACAGGGAAAAGAAAGAAAATCATTACAAATTGACCAAATAAGGGCACATGATTGCTAGTCTACGATGATGACAGCGGTGCACCTCAACTACTGAGATGCCAAACCTACACACGAGAGAAAAGATGAAGGATCTGTTGGGGGAACGGGTTGGATATGAGTTATGGCGGAGATGGAGTTGGCCAGGTTGTGCAACAGGCTTTTTTCATAGCCTGTCTGGCATGTTCATTCTTGGTAACCTTGCTATTTTGACATGACTCTTCAAAACGTCAAGAAACAATGGAAACTTCAATGACTCTAAAATACAGACTCTGTTCCAAAACCTAGCAAGCTGCCTAGGCAGTTGCCTTCTAAGGCAACTTTCTAAAGACCCAAATCACAACTGTTTCCAGTTGAGTCTGATGCAAATATTGGCTAAAGCTGTACATTTTTAATTCGACTGAAACATCTTTGGACGGATTTTGGGATTGACCTTTTACCAGAAGGATGTATGCAATTTTAACACTTAGCCAGAGCTAGACACTGGGTGTTCGGTCTATGTTTATACATCTACTGTGGGTAGTTATCTTGCAAGGTTTTGGAATAGTGCAACAGACTTACAACGTAAAATTTCGAATCGCGCCAAACTTTATAGTTTGGTTTCCCCAAGAATCGTCAAGGCTACTGCCTTATTGATGTCGGTGGATGTAAAATGACAATGAAACAGGAAGTAGGGTGGTGCTAGGTGTGTCCTAAGATGGCGGGTGGTGAGGGGGTCATGCCTCATTTACATTTGGCAGGAGGAGAAAGGAAAGACAGAGGGACAGCAATGGGTGCTGGGGCTAATACAAAAAAGAAACCAAAACCAAACAACCCCACAAAGACACAACGAGGACAGGAACAACAGGTAGAGACAGGGCACAAGGCAGAACAAGACCTAGGCTGCAAGACAGCAGACGGGGTCCAGACAGACTTGTAGGACAAAATGGTGGACATACATGTGGGACAGAGACAGAAGGGAAATAACACGGGGAGTGAGAGGTGGGGACTGGGGCAGAGAGGAGACTGTAACTCTGGGCCAACTGGAGTAAAAGCACGTTGGTTTGACTTCTCACACAATGGGGCTTGAAATACACGATTAACTCTCACCATCTTCTCGGCCACAGCAGTCAAAGAGCATAAGGTCTTGAAATTGTAATTAAACACCATTGAAAGTTTAACGAGTTTAAACCTAGTTTGAATGTTGGCGGCAACATTTAGATTTTTAAAAACGTTCTGAAAATAAACATTACTAAACACTTTTAAATTTAGAAAGAAAGTTATAGTCAACGCAACAGGCTCAACCGTTACATTCTAAATTCTGCCTGTGCCTTACAGCAATAATTAAACATGAATATATTCACAGTTTCAGAGAGCCATTGTGACGGATGACCTCGGTTGGTGTCCAGTGAATGAAAGTCATATTATAACTCAGTACATTTCATAATCACAAGACCAAGTTAACTTTATTTCATTAGTTTATAAATTTATAGTATTTATAATATATTTAACAGTGTATTAATACATTTATACATTTTCTTAATGATTTTTTTCTTTTTATAAGTTTAAACAGTAATTTATTTTTAGGATATTTCCAGGTTCAATTGAAGTTAAGCTCTATCCATAGCATTTGGATGCATAATGATGATATCCATTAAAAAAAGTAATAAATTTTTTAGTATTACTTAAAAAAAAAAAAAATGTGGCTAAACTTAAAATAGTGTGCAATTTTAATTCTGTAACTGCAATTGTTTTTATTAGTAACCAACATTACGCCACAAATGCAACAGAGCTACATTTGCGCTGAACCTGGATCACTCCTTATATTAAGGAAAAATACTTCTAGAAAACAAAAACAACATTAAAATAAACAATGACATACTGAAACGACCCCCACCCCCATATAAATGCATATTGAACAAATGTTCAACATAGGTGAAAGGGCAGCCCACGTATCACAATGTGCATGCATGACCGTGATTGCAGGAATGACGTCAACAGAACGGCACCAAACTATCAACCAGGCCTACAGCTACAGTCAACACATATTTGAGGCATGCAACCCTCCCCAAGTGCAACATTTTAGGGAATCCACACAATTGAAATGTTGAAATTGGTGAATTCGACACAGCACACACAGATAATCGCAGTGCAGGTATGTTTTAACAATGACAGAACACAGTGCAACGTGACAGTGACAAGACGAGTGTGATTCTTCTAGTGTGGATTAATGATGGAAAGGCCCAGACGTAATTTGCTAAGGCATATGCATTTCCTGCACTGATTTTAAGGCATTAAATATGGTAAAATGTATTAAGTAAGCCAATATATTAATGCTACATGAGTTCTGCTGGCACATATTGCGTGTGGGCCTGAAAATGGGTGATGCAACATTTGGCCGTTCTTAAACCAAGAGGCTGGAAACTGAAGTTCGATTTCCTAGGGTCAAATTCGGTTGCTAAGGTAGTTGAGCGAATGAGGGCTGCAACCTTTCACCTTGTGAATTATTTATCCTATTGTTGCACGCTCAATCTGCACTCAATCTGAACGTTCCCGATCATAATTAAAAGTCAGACTCAGTTGGGCCATTTTCTAAACGGAACAACCATTTGAAAAGGCCGTGAGGAGTCTGGGAACTTCAAAGTCACAGACAACAAAGCATAAACTGCGGCAAAAAGGGGAATCTAATGTTTTCAGATGCATGTCGACATTTACGGCTGGCGCTATCGATGCATCGGCCTTTAAAATGCCACTGCGTGAAGCCATTCTAGGCTTTATCTAGGTCCTGACACATGGTCCTATAGCTCAAACCCTGACGTTTGATGTGCGATGGTGCTCTCTGCTGTGATATTGGGAGAAATATAGAGCAGTCCAAATGGACGGACACGCTCCTCATTCACTACAACCAGGAGCCCAGCAGGCCGAGAGCGATCTCTTTGAGGTCCAGAGACGAAATCCCATTTCAAGCCCAATGTGGAGAGAAAGACAACTCAAGAGGTCTTGCAACGGACAGAGAAAGACAAAATCAAAAGGCCAAAGAGTGCCTCACTCCTTGTGCTTCCTGACTAGGAAGAATCGAAGGCGGACATTCGCGGCCATTTTGGCGAGACAGTCTGTCCAGCCCCAAAATGAAGGTAGGAAGGGAAGCCAAAATAATGCGCAGCCTTTAATGTCACCTTGAAGCTGAGATTACACCCTGTTTGATGTCCAAAACCCGCAATAATCCATTTCGCTTGCAGGTAGCGAGGCCATTTGCATGCAGACGGCAGGGGTTCCCTATATTAACACACACACCTCTGTCGCTGCGATGCAAAGCAGCCTCAGTTGGGGTTCGGACCGGTTATAGTAACAGAAAATGGAGCATTTGTCAAACACTACCTCCTGATTCTCTGGTCAATGCATGAGCAGCGTTCAGAGAAAATCTGAGGCTGAACTGGATTTTAGATTTGGCACCAAAACCTGCCCCTTTACGTCAGTCATTCGCCTTTGTTTTGACAAGAGAGGGTGTGATCTAGCTTGCACTTCTATTTGTACACCGAAACAGCATGCAAGGACATGCAACACGACCCAAAGTGCTGGCAGTGGGGTTCACATGCATCTTCATGCGCATACACCGAACATACTCATAGCATGCAGCATGGCATTCGGTACAGATCAGTCTTCCAGCATCTCGGAATGGATCTGTGAAGTCTCGCTTTCCTCGTCTCGGGGACTAATTACTATTAATAATGCCCTGAAAGCATTCTGGGATCTTGAATCCTTAACATTTTGGCATTATGCGCAGTTGAATGGCAGAACGGTTAAGAGCTTCATTGTCAGGCGGCAACAATGAAAGATTAGCGACTTCATTGGAACAAGAAGAATCATAATTTCTGTTATTAAATCAGCGCGAAATAGAAGAGAACTAGATAAGTCAAGGCTCAGAGGGGGATTTCGCCATACGGAGGCAATTAACTTCCGTGCCTGAGGTAGACGCCTAACAAGAAGATCTAGTCAATAAAAATATCGAGAGACATTTGAAAAGAATGGC
>JAHKKF010530665.1:53903-68668 GCA_019740295.1 Labeo calbasu
GCATTTTGGGGAAAAAAAAGAAGCAATTCTGATCCGTTTTCCTTGTGGTTAAAGGCTAACACATTCTAGCTTCCAAATAGCTACAGCATGTTATCCACTAGCACTGCTACAACATTTCTTTAATGTTTAAAATGTGTTCTAACCGCTCACTCTGATTAACGTGCAGCTAGGGAAAGCTAATATGCTCAGTCTGTTACACTATCTACATGCTAGGCTGCAGTAACAAGCTATCAGGGTAAAGGGGGCACAGATATCACAGTGGGAACAGCCGGATATGAAAAATAAAGCTCTGTCAATAAATGCCAGACCCTGAGAGACAGAGTAGCGGCAAAGCACACTTCATTATTTATACCCTCAATTCATGTGGCGTCGCCCCCCTCCCAACAACAGTGTGTCTGTAAAAACTGAATAATTCAGAGAGCCATTTAGTCTCAGACATCACGAGATAGCCGGCAACACGTTAGCATTAGCCAAGTGAGGCAGAGGCTCTTGTTCTATGTCATTATTCCTGACAGACAGACAAACGGCCATCTGAAACGCCACTACACTGGGGAGAGTGACGAGATATCAGTCCACAGTTAGCCATCCGCACGATTGGACAAACTTGTCCGACTAAATGCGATCTTTCCACCTGATTTATAGTTCTACAGCTACAAAAAACACAACTAATGAATTGCAACTGCCAAAGAAAGGTAAAAAAAAATAATCACAGGGACGTTTACCGCATTTGGAGGCTTGATATTTAATTCTATCTACAACACGCAACCACAAGTGTAGGTACAATATAAAAAAGCATTAAAAAACGGATTTAAAACTGTTTGTCTTGTTTTGTCTAAAACAAGACAAAGTTACTGAAAACCTCTCGAAAAGTGTGTGGACTAGCATCAAAATGGTCAATATTACAGCTCTGCGTGCAACACGTAAAGCTAAATTACCTACAAGCCAATAGGCCGACGGGACCCCAATATGCATTTGAAACAGGCGTGCAATTACTGCTCTCAGCTGCATTAGCGAAGGATTAGCACAGAGAGACTCAAAAACAAAGCACCCGCTTTTTGTTCTGGTCCAATTTGGGGGTTTTAATACGGCACGTTGCGGTGATGTAAGAAGCGCTTCAGATGTACGCCGGCAACGAGGACTCGAGCGGATGATAAATCCTGATTTGATTGAGCCTGCAGACTGCGAAAGGGCAAGAGGCAGTCAGTCATCACGAGGAAATATCACTAGCTTGTTGCGGCTGTGAAATAAAGCCTGCTTTCTTGGGGAAGAGGGGGGACGTGAAGTGCGGAGATCATTATATCTGCCAATGATCCATGTGGCACAAAAAACTAATTAGCAGAAGTGAATTCGCAAGCTTTTGTGTGCAAGAACGCCTTTGTAATTGAGAAGATGGCGGGAAAACTGTCTGTAGAAACAGCCTACAAGAGACGACAGTGCACAGAGACGACAGTGCACAGAAACACAAACCACATCTAACAAACCAGAAACTAGAACAGAAAGTCGAAAATGAACAAAACTAAGGGTGCACATCACACGAACACCACAACACAAGGAACGGGCTAAATGAGTCGCCAACAAAGGCTCAAACTGTCGTTCTGGACAAAAACAAAGGAAATAATAAACCTCACGAGAACACAGGAATGCAACAAAGCACGACAGCCAAAGGAATCGCGTCTCGAGGCATGCAAGCGCAGTTACATTCTCCCATCATGCATCAGGCCGTGGTTTGCTTTCAATGCAAGATTTTCATGACAGCATAAGCAGTTGTTTTGGGCAAAAGCAATACTGAAGGATGCAAACGAGAAAAGGCCCCACAATGCAAACTTAAAACGTAAAAAGGAAAACGAACCCGAATCAGCGGGTTAGTTACGACTAGTTTATGCAGTTAAATCAAATTTCCCAGAATTTAAAAGTTATTTAGCAGCTTAATTTTAAACTCCGAATTGCCAATGATCCTTCTAATAGATCAGTCAAGGTTAAGGTTTTAATACATGTTGATTTTGCGTTTTTAATGTGGGTTAAAAAAAGTGAAAAAAGAAAAAACACACCAACCTTCTCGAAGCTCTGAGGGATGTAAAGGGGTTGATGCAGAACACAATGACATGAGGAGAAGAGAAAAATAGGGGAAACACAGAGAGAGTAAAAAAGGCCACCTCAAGGCTTTTAGCTGCTACATTTCTCTGACTGATGTCGCCTGATTACTTCTTGCGTGACACGCGACATGTCTGCCGCGTTAACCCGCTTTGACCCAAACAGTTTGATTCACCCCAGTGGTTGTTCGTTCGGCCACTGGAGTCAATTCAAGCAAGTTATAACAATGCAAAATTACAAGGTCTTTAGCCACCTGAAGAGCTGCCGCTGCGGCTTTAATTACAGAAACCAAACAAAGACACAAAAACAGAAATCAATGAAACAACCCAAAGTACAAACCAAATCAAACCGACCGTACAAATAAAAGCCACATAATTAGCATTAAAGTTAGCAGCTACAATCAAGGCGACCGATTCTAAAAGCGCCGTGCCATTATGCGACACGTAAATGTGGTTTTGCTCGTATAAATGGGCGGGTTGTTTCCTCCATCGTAGCTGCTAATTTCAAGTGCCGTTAACTCTAGAACAGAAAACATTTGATTGTACTCAATGATTAAGCTTTGAAAACAAAACAAAAGGAGACGGGATGCTGTCTTAATGCAGTGCGCGCATAATCAGGGAGAAATTAGCATACCTATGTTGAATTAATTATCGCTGCGGTAATTTGAATGGATTTCGGAAATCTCCAGTCGGCCAATTACCGAAATGTCACTAGACATCAGATCAAATGTTACTGAACATCTAACACTGTTTAAGGTCTTATAAAATTGTACGAATAAAAACTAGCAATGACCCACATGAGTTCATAGTTTTACACTGACTATACCATGGTTAAGAGGCGTTATAAGGTATAGCATACCTAAAATACTCTGACCGTGGTAAAGTCACTGTAAAAGTAAGGCCTCTTGTGGCTCTTTTCTTTACTAAACAGGCGAACACACCAACAGTGAGTCATTTATGATAACCACAATTAAAGATTGTTTGTTTTTATGGCCGCAGCTATGTATTTTATAATTGTATATAATCATTCTGTCATCATTTACTCAAGTTCTTAGTTCTTCTGTAGAACACAAAAGATGACATTTTTGTCCATTCAATGAAAGTAAATGAATTCCGATGTTGAAATATTATTCATTTGTATTCTACCGAAGAACGAAATTCAGACAGGTCTGAGTCGACATGAGTACATGACAGAATTTTCGTTGAGATGCATCCTTTCTAGTGGGAGAACAATAACAACGATAATAATGAAAAGACAACTCTCTGACCCATTTTATAATGACCAGTGAATAATTTATCCGGAACAAAGTTATTTGGTACACAGCGGGTAAAACCCATCCCATACGCTGTCTTTTTAATATGCATTAAATAAATAATACATGCGCAAAATGCATCTGCCTCGATTTATTAAAGTCATCAACCTAGAGATTCAACTCATCTTAAGGTTAGCGGCATGAGTCGTCTGTGCTAATGTAATGCCTTAAAACAGTCTCAGACGTTCCATTATAATAATAACCATTGAACCAAGACAGATCGTTAATTATTCAGATTCAGCAATTACTTGTTAGAATTTGAATGAATGCAACATGCATATTGTTTACCTTGCAACAATTTACCTTTTTACCTTTTTGGAGATTAGCATTTTGATTGGTTTAGTGCATCGGCCAATCAAAATTAAGACTTACCATCATCCTCTTCAACCTGAAAACTTGATTAGACAACATACCTGTACAACCCAAGTTTCCGCCCGTCAAAGAGAAGACTGAAAATTACCCATTAGGTATCGAACACAAGCATATTTTTTACCGCAATATGTGCTTTAGTGTACTCTGTTAGTTTATCTAACAACAGGTCATGTGACCAGTCGTGCATCTCTAATTGGTTATTTTCGATGGGCTCCACAGCCAGGTTGCTCCCTACCTCGCACATACAGGTTGGCAGGGGAAGAGTATCGGACGCCTTCCACGTTAGACGCCACACACTCGTACTTCCCCTGGTCGGTTTCCTCAGTGTTTTCTATCTGCAGAGCACCTGGGAGAGGGAAAAAAAATCCACCCCAAAGAAAGGGATGAAAGACAGAGAGAAAAAAGACAGAGAGAGGGAGAAGACGGCAAACTATTAGAGGTTCGAAAGTAACAAGACTGTCAGAAATCATTTTATTTTGTATGTTTGGTGCCGCATCGTATCCTCATGAATTGCTTAAAGGCCTTTCCTGTTTGAAAGCCAACTTCGCCTTTTAACGCTAACTCGGTGTGTTGAATCTGAGAAGCTCCACACTCAAGGCAAGAAAAATTAGACTGATCTAAATATGTCTGAACGCATCCCGTCAAATGCAAATGGAAAAAGAACTAGCAGCAATGTTATGGTGTTCGCAGGAGTGCTGGATTGCATCAATCAGCGTGCCGGGAAGTATCAGGGTGTGGAGTCGAAGGAGATAAACCACTGTTGGTCCCAACGGGAGGGAAGTTGGTGAGGGTCAAGAGTGAGCTGTGAGGCGAACATCCATTAGTTCATGTTGAAATATGCTGCACAGGGCTGAAGCTTAGCACAACACTTAAATCCCACGGCATGAATTATTTCTTTCGGTCCCCCAAGAGCTGTAGTAATACTCATGTCAGTGTATACTGCAGGACTGGGAATGGCTATTGGCCCTACATGATAAACACTAGATATTCGCTCATATTATGCCCCAGGGTTGGGTTGCAACCAAGGTCATTGCCATGTTTGCCGAAGCACATGCAGTTTGAGAAGTTTGGGATCTATTAAAACTTTATGTTAGGCTCCACTTAGCATACAAATTCTTATTCAGAAAAAGCCAAGGTGCAACTTCACCATGAATTCACCTAGAATAACCTTAAGACATACTAAAGGTGATTACTCCTTACCATTTGGTTACTCAAATGGTAAGGACTAAGGTTAGGGGCTATAGGGGTTAAGGTAGTCTCAGCCTCAGACGTCACACCTACAGAACATTGGCTAAACGTCTGATGCATATGGTACACTTGGAATCACTTCAGGAGTTTTGAAGTCGTCATCGGATTGGTTAAATTATACAGGATTTCCGGGAGATGTTTGTGTCGTGTTCTTTAACATGACGCCAAACTCCTTCATTGAAGAAAAAATCTGTTGTTTTTACAACAGTGATACTTATCAGTATAAATTAAACTCCGTGTTTTCAAAAGTAAGTGAAATATTTAAATTTCACGCCACATAATCTTTAAAATATGTCCAAGAGTTGTGGACACCGGTCTGTTATTGTGGTGACATTTCCACGCCCCTAAACATGACACGCCACAAAACGAAACGTGACTGGACACTTTACCTGCCAGTCAAATGGCCTCTTCGGCAGGTCTTGGCCATTCAAGACGGACAGAGTTTTGTGAGACTAGGGTTAAGGTTACAGGGTTTGAAAAATGGGTAGGGCTTAATGAGAAGCAAAAGAACGTCAGCCAGCGTTTTGATAGTGAGAGGGAAAGTGACGTGATGTGTAGCCAAGTACGGTGTCCCATACTCAGAACCCATTAATTTTTTCTGCCGCGCCCGGGGAGCAGTTGGGAGTTCGGTGCCTCGCTCAAGGGACCTCAGTTGTGGGTATTGAGCGTGGAGAAGAGCGCTGGTCATTCACTCCCCACACCTCTACAATCTCTGCTGATACAGAGACTCGAACCACAACCTTTGGGTGACCTTAGGGTTACTCTCTAACCAATAGGCTAATTTTTGAAGGCATTAAACATACTTTCCTGTGGTTCCCAGTCTGGTGCTGATACATTTACAACTATAAAGTTCCAACCTGAGCAACTACGATTGAGATGACTAGGAATGCTAACGGATAGCTTTCTTCTGGATCCAGCAACCTTTCCATTACCACTGGTGCTTTACCCACTAAGCCGTCCCATCCCAACTCTTCTTTATCTGTCTTTGAGTACGCTACCACTGCATTTCGACAGGTAGCATCAATGCGCTCGTCTCACCTGGAGAGACATTCATTCTGGCTGAACGAAGACATCAACCTTCGGCTACCGCCACATGCGGCGGCGGGACATCAACAGCAGGGACTCACGCTGCGGTTTAAGCGCACAGTCTGCATCCTGTGGAACATTCTGAGTGCCAACGAGATTCTGGCTTCTGGGTCGATGACTCACACCTGCTCGCGGCGGATCAACAGCATGATGGGATCAGGGAGTTTAGAGGCGTGGCAGGGAGAGACAGAAATGGAAGGTGGTTTCTAAAGTGTGTGTGCGCTCATACACGGATCGTTTGATGTGCGCATTGGCGCAGCGGGTGGTCGGGCGACAGCAGGTGGGCTTGGAGAGCATTCTAAAGTCTCCTCAGGTGCGCAGTCGAAAGGGAACCGCTCGCGCGCAACCTGTGCTACGTGACGCCGACGGAAAATCTGGTGGAAATCTCCACCAGGCGTTCGGCCTCCTTCTCCCGTCAATTCTGGAGTCTCCGACTGCAGAAAACAGTCACGAATTTTAATGTTATTGGAGCAGAGGCTGATAAATAAACCATGCCACAGTGGTGTGCCAAGCTCTTGGGGAGCTCTGAATTCTCCCCGTCTTTCTTTCTCGCCTTCACTGGGGTTGTATCACTTGTGATGCCCTTTTCTATGAACAGTTAGTTAATGATTGAGTAATGTCATTAGGAAATCTTAGCAAGGAACATAGCATATCCAAATTCATTAAACACAAATTAATTCCCAGCGGCTCCAAAGCAAGCAAATTTTCTCAGGGCTCCTTCCTGCCTGAACCGGACTATTTTGGGTACTCCTGCTTGCTATTCAGCCGCTTGACGATTCCCCACTGACTTCATTACATATTTGCAGCTGTGTATTTTCCCCCTTCACTGTTTCCGCTTGGGTTCGGATATGCTCACTGAGAATCTATAATCTGGGAAGGGAATGACAGTGTTCCTACAGTCTTTGTCTGTTCATTCATACAGAAGAAGAGTTAACATGAACCTTATTAAGGTTTCTGCAAACTTGCTTTTCACCCAAATAGTTCAGAGCTAACTAAGCAAGAGGGGCATTTAACAACAACAACAACAACAACAAAACCATTCCCCGACTATGTCGGAAAATGTCTTTGATCCCTCTCACTTTTCCCTCAAATCTCCCTTTCGCTCAGCCTGAGAATGTTTTCAATTATTATCTTTTATGTATAATTACATTTTGAATTTCCATTATCCATCCTGCCCATGGCGTCTTTGAGGCTGCCGGTGTAGCCTTCCGTTAGCAGCACCGCTAGCGACAAAACAAGCTGTTATCTTACTTTAACCAATAGTGTCGAGCTCAAAGAGTCATAACGCCACACAATACCTTTTATGATAAAAGGCAAGTGGAAGTCATTTTCTGAATATCCGTGCCAAGACGCAACCAGCTAGCTGACATGAGCCCTCCAGCTATGAACTATTATCTGAAGCTGAACAATAACGAATACATTAGCGGATTCAAATGCCTTCTGAGTGTACTGTGTATAAGCTGACTGATAATCAGGCCAATTTAGGAGGGTGGAAATCTACAGTTTGTTGGTGCATAATCAAATAAGTGTTTAATGAACAAACACACTGGTGACTGACATCCGTTCTGATTTTTGAGGAAATCTCTGAAGGCCTACTGATGACCAAGACTGCTGCTGATCACGCTACGCCGGCAAATCCAACTAGTCACGGATTGCGGAAAGCTCTTTTTGGGAATTCTCCACCGCTTCGGTGTCAACACGACCCGTGTCCTTTAAACTGGCCATTAAGTGTTTTTGTCACGAACAGCCGGAGTTGGCCCTCGCTCGTGACTGACGGACACGGGGTAACCGCTGACCTGTGACCGGTTCGGGCTTTAGCGACGGCCTCCGGAGATGAAGTCTTGTCATCTCCCGTCATCCATCCGATCCCGGATCATGGGGGAAAACAGGCTGGGCTGTCTGTTAAGTGGAGGCCGTGTCAGGAGGCAGCTCTGCTGGGGCGTGGAGCGTGGCAGCCAGGTGTGGAGTCGAGGCGAGCCGTGAACCGTGACCAGCGCTAGCATGCAGCTGTCTATTAGAGGCCGTGTGCACGTGGGGGCTCTCGGCATGCTTGATTAGGCTCAGTAACAGCTCTCAACCAACAGAAACCTGACCATCTTTAGCACACACACTTTTTGCACCACCTACAGTCCCATTTGTGTAATTCAATTAGTGGGCGAAGGCAGGGCATGATTGATTTGTTTGTGGAATCGACTGCATTCTTGTATTGCATTTTTTTTTTCTTGAATGAGTGGAACTGATTAGAAGCGAGAGGTGAAGACTCAGGCTGTTATCAGAATTTAGTATGAATACTTTTTATGCTTAGAATATCCAAATGACTGCTAGATTTGCACAGAACAACAGATGATGAAATTCGCTTTTAGTTGACCCGCCATTTTCCATTGCGACTAATAATTTAGCAACTTTCTCTATTTAAACTGAATTAAATATGTCCAAATATCGGTTTTATTTGAACTTTAACTGCCAAAAATGTGTGTGTTTTGCCTTATTTTTCAGTTAAATTGTCTAAAAACCTCTAAAACAAGATATATGACAACAGAAGCAACACCGGATAGGATATTACAGGGAAGTTTTTATAAATTGCACCTTTATCTGCAATTACATTTATCTTTATGTATTTTTAGATATTTTTTTAACTGGGAATGACATTTTTAAAAATTGTTTCTTTTTTTATTTAGACTAAAAAATACCTTTTTAAATGTATTTTTTGAATAATATGCCAAACAATCTCTAATAAAACTAAATTAAATATGTCCAAATATCGGTTTTATTTTAACTTTAACCGTCAAAAATGTGTGTTTTGACTCATTTTTTTCAGTTAAATTGTTTAAAAATCTCTAAAACAAGATATATTACTACAGTAGCAACACTTTATAGGATATTTACATGGATGTTTTTATAAATGGCAACTTTATCTGCAATTATACATTTATCTTTTTTTTTTGTATTTTTAGATATTTTTACCTGGGAATGAGCTTTTTTAAAAAAATGCTTCTTTTTTTAAATTCAGACAAAAAAACCTGTTTTAAAGTTATTTATTGATTAATATGCCAAAAGTTAAAACAATCTCCAATGAAACTGAACTAAATATGTCCAAATATCGTTTTAACTTTAACTGCCAAAAATGTGTGTTTTGACTAATTTTTCGGTTAAACGGTCTAAAAATCTCTAAAAAAAAAAAGATTTATGACAACAGAAGCAACACTGCATAGGTTGTTACAGGGATGCTTTTATAAACTGCACCTTAAGTTAAAACAATCTCCAATGAAACTGAATTAAATGTCCAAATATCGGTTTTATTTTAACTATAACTGCCAAAAATATAGTTTTGACTAATTTTTTCACTTAAATTGTACAAAAGCAAAACCGCATTGGATATTAATGGGATGTTTTTATAAATTGCACCTTTATATGCAATTACATTAATATTTTTATATTTTATATTTTTTAAATGTATTTTTTTTTTAGATATTTTTAACTGGGAATGACAGTTTTAAAAATGCTTTATTATTATTATTATTATTATTATTATTATTATTTTAATTTAGACTAAAAAATACCTTTTGTAAATGTATTTTTTTGCTTAATATGCCAAAAGTTAAAACAATCTCCAATGAAACTGAATTAAATATGTTGAAAATATCGGTTTTATTTTAACTTTAACTGCCAAAAACGTGTGTTTTGACTCATTTTTCATTTAAGTTGTCTAAAAATCTTTAAAATAAGATATATTACTACAGAATCAACACTGCGTAGAATATTACAGGGATGTTTTTAGAAACTGCACCTTTATCTTCAATTACATATATCTTTTTAAAGTATTATATTTTAGATTTTTTCAACTGACATTTTTTATTTATTGTTTTTAATTTAGACTAAAAAAAAAAAATAATAATAAATACATTTTAAACTTATTTTTTGATTAATATGCCAAAAGTTAAAACAATCTCCAATGAAACTGAATTAAATGTCCAAATATCGGTTTTATTTTAACTATAACTGCCAAAAATATGTCTTTTGACTTATTTTTTCAGTTAAATTGTACAAAAGCAAAACCGCATCGGATATTAATGGGATGGTTTTATAAATTGCACCTTTATAGGCAATTACATATATATTTTTATATTTTTTTAAATGCATTTTTAGATATTTTTAACTGGGAATGACAGTTTTAAAAAATGCTTTATTATTACTATTATTATTATTATTATTATTTTGTCCAAATAATGGTTTTATTTCAGTAATAATGACTATACTTTGTTTGTTTTTCCATTAAAAATATCTAAAAATCCCCCAAACAAGATAAACTTACTACAGAAGCAACAATGCATATAAATTCAAGGGACGCTTTTATAAATTCAACATACTTATAATCAATATATAATTTATAGTCTAAATACCTATACTTTTTATTCACATTTCATGTCAATCAAACCTCAAACTACATGCAAAAAGGAAGAAAACTGTGCAAAACATGTGACTTTTGCTTTAAAAAGCTGGTGTATAATGACTGTAGGGCTAGCGTGCTTGTGTACGGACACACACAAGGTCATTAAACGCGAGAGCGTCATCGCGGGGGCGATGCGTAATGCGATTGTTGTCAGCTTCCATCTGTTGGCCCTCAGCGCTCGCATAAAGACGCCAATGACACGAGCGCGTTGGACGGCTCCGCATCGGGCCTCTCCGACTGTCAGACTGACCTGGCACGAGTTAAGATAACATTTACGCACACGCAAACGCGCAGCCGAGTCGCTAACCAATCAGAGCGTGCCCGCTGTAATTTGGCTTCGCTCAGGAGCCTGAAAGCGCGGCGTAACTGTCCTGCACCGGCACGTTTAGCCCGGGCCGGGCCTGAGTTTGCAGAAGCTGCCCTGGGCGAGAGCTCTGTCTTGGATCACTAATCCCATTATGCAAATGCTACGTTATAAGTCACGTTCAGTTTAGCGAGCAGCAAAATGATTAATGCGGCACGTTTGTGCGCTATAAATATGCATGCTGGTGCGTGTAATCTAAGAAAGAGCTGTTATGCTGGAAATGTTACTAGCTGCTGTACTGATGTAGTAACAAAAGTATTAATCTATCAAATAAGTTTTATTTTGATTTGAATATGAATTATTAAAGATATAAAAATGTAAATATTCATATTGCATACAAAATGCATTACAAATCTATACACGGCAACAAAATAAAACAATTAAAGAAAATAAAAAACATTACTATAATAAGTTATATACATTTTCGTCATAAACATTGTATATTGTACAATATTGTATAACTATATTATTATTATTATTATTATTATTATTCATTTATAGTATTTACAGTTGTTAAGATTGAATATTATTGTATTATTTTTTGTGTGTATATACATATATGTGAACAAATNGAAAATAAAAAACATTACTATAATAAGTTATATACATTTTCGTCATAAACATTGTATATTGTACAATATTGTATAACTATATTATTATTATTATTATTCATTTATAGTATTTACAGTTGTTAAGATTGAATATTATTGTATTATTTTTTGTGTGTATATACATATATGTGAACAAATTATTATTATTATTCATTTACAGTATTTAGAGTTTTAATTATTGTATATAAACCATTTTATACTAAACTTTTTACTATTTTATAATACATTATTAAATATTATTATATATTTGTTTATATTTTGTGTACCAGGATACAGGGCAAAAAAATAAAATTATTTACAATGAATAAACATACATTTCTATAATTAAAAAAATATGTTATTATTAATAAAAGATACAAATAACATTTTATTATTATTATTATTAGTCATGTATAGTATTTACAGTTTTAATTATTGTACATTACTGTATTATTGTATAAATATATAGTATATACACACACACATTAATATTATTATATACAAAATTAAAAACATTTATTAACAATGGAATAACTAAACATATACATACATATACACACACACATACATGTGCAGTATATAAAATTTCACTTATTGTATATTATATAAATATATACATTTAAGTTCATCCAAATACATATATTTATATAGCACATATACATATAACATTAACATTAAATTTATTTATTTAAATGTATTATTATTATTATTATTACATTTTTTATTTAAGTTTTATTTATTTTTAATTATATAATTTTATTTATTTAAATTTTTTCATCATTATTATTGTATTATTAAATTTACTGATTAAGTTTTATTATTTATTTTTTATTATATAAATTTAGTTATTTAAATGTTATTATTATTATTACTTTTATTGTTATCATAATTGTATTACATTTATTAAGTTTTATTATTCATAGTTTATAAAATATTTTTTAACTTATTATTTTTACTATAACAATTGTATTTTTACATTTATTATATTTTATCATTTATTTTTTATCATATAGATTTATTTATTCACATTTTATAATTGTTATTATTATTACTGTTATTATACTTCTATTATTACATTTATGTATTAGATTTGATCATTTATTTATTATTATTATTATTATTATTATTATTGTTATTATATTTGTATTACATTTATTTATTAGATTTTATTATTTATTTTTTATTATATGAATTTATTTATTTAAATTGTATTATTATTATTATTATTATTAATGATAATTATTATGATTTAAATGCATTTTTTTAATATTTATTATTAACATTACTCACTATTTTAATAAATGTGTATTATAGAAATACAAATATATACATTTCTATTATTGTATATATTACGATTAAATTAAGTATATAAAACATACTTAGGTTCACTTGTGATCCAACTATTACTATTAAATGTTAAATCTTTTATACATCATGATATCGCAAACTAACTCAACTCATTTAGACTAAAGCAAACGATTTCGATAAATTTATGCACCCAAAAACATACAAAATTGATCAACATCTGAGCAAAAAATACACAAAATTGCCATTTTTGAGAAAATCAACATTTGAAACTCTTTGTTCACCCACAATATGAATGTAAAATCAAAAGTCTGATGCTCACCTACCTGCTCGCTGTGGAAAAAGGCACTTTATTAAAGTTAGAAACATCACAAAGTCTCAAGATCTAATGAAATGAGCATGGATCTACATCAGGAGCGACTCCTCCAAACGTCAGCCCTGATATCACCTCCAAAGCCAAATAAAGCGCAGGTGAATTTGCTGAAGGTTTGCGTAGCATTAGCGCTGACGGCCGGAGATGAGATCAGGACTGAAAGGAAAGCAGCGTCACGTTTAGCCAGCGTCCTCGTTAGCGTGAATTGCGTGGCCCGAGCGCAAATGTCACAGACGGAGGTAAACAGCAACCGACACCTGTCTGACTCCCAACACTGACATTAAACACACGTAAACACCAACACAAACACTCACACTGACACACTATGAAAGCTGGAGGAAGAAGAGGAAGAGGAAGAAGAGAGGAAGAGGAGGAGGAGGACAGCCGGTCCCCTTTGAGCTCGTCTGGAGTCATTAGTTAGTGGTTAGGTTAAGGTTAGTTGTGTTTATAGTGATGTCTTACCTCGGATGGGCGTACTCTCTGGAAAAAGACACAAAACGAAACACACATCAGTTTAGTTGACGGTTAAATGTCAGTTCAGGTTATGAGTTTGTCCTCATGTACTGGTTAGTTTAGTTGGAGATCAACAACATCATCATCACAGATTTAGTAAAGGTTAAAGACCTCACAGTGCTGGACGTGGAGCTTTACTAGTCCTTTACTAGACTTTTTTTACTTCCTAGATGCTTCAGAACAACTGATTCGACTGTAAACGTTAATGATGCTAAAACAATCGTTCTCTTTGCACAAGATTTATAAGATATTTAAAATGTTTTTTAACAATTATGACAATTTTAGCATTGTGTTTTAAAGAGAAAGCTCATTTAAAAACAGTTTGGATTATTTAATAAAAGATATTAATATAAAAATAATATTAATCATGTAAATTATAATAATAATACAAATAATAATAATAATAATAATAATAATAAAATGGTTAAAATAATAATGAAACACGTTTTAGTTTTGTTTATTTTATTATTTGATGTCTTATTATTTAACACAATTAATTAAATAAATTTTAAAATATGATATATAAAAATATTTAATTCATAATCTAAATTCTGTAACTAATTTAAAATCACACATGAAGTATAAATATAAAAATTCTATAAATAATAGAAAATTATACATGAAATATTATATAATGTATGTATATAATTATATATATTATATACATACACTGTATAATACATTATATATTATATATAATTTATTAATATAATATTTTCTGTATTTTTTATTTCATTTTCCTAGGACACATTGCAAAAAATGAATGAATGAATGAAATGAATGAATGAATGAATGAATGAATAAATAAATAAATAAAATACATTTCCATAATAATTACTTAAATATATTTAAAAATTTTATTAAAAGAAATGCATTATATTTCTGTATTTTTTCTTTCATTTTCCTAGGATACATCGCAAAAAAATGAATAAATGAATGAATGAATAAATAAAATATAATAAAAATATATTTCCATAATAATTACTTAAATATATTTAAAAAATGTATTAAAAGAAATACATTATATATATATATATATATATATATATATATATATATAT
>JAHKKF010530668.1:0-30685 GCA_019740295.1 Labeo calbasu
TTACAATACTGAATTAAATTTATTTTGATGTTAAGCATCTTTCAGCTTCGAGTGAAACACAAGGCGACACACCGGCACAAAAATTAGCACTATTTTGGTGAAAAGTGATTACAGAGAACGGTTGAATACACTTAAATGAAATTTAATCATTTTCTAAAATGATCGTTAAATGAGCTTAATGGTATGTAATATTGTAAACTATGCTGTATTCACCCAAATAAATTCATTTTGTCTTATATTTTTATCCATGGGTGTTCTTGCTTAATAATAATAATAGCTTAATAATTGCTGTTGCCTCTATAATTCTGTGATTTTTAATTCCCAGCCCATTTTAAGCCAGCAATATAATCATTTTTAAACAATAGTTGACTTAAATAAAACAACCCAGCATGTTTGGTAAAAACATTTAACGCAACCAGCTGGGTTAAAGTAACCCAGCATGTGTTCTGTCCAATATTTACCCAGCGCTGAGTTGCCAAATAACCCAAATTGGGTTGTTTTTAACCCAGGATGTACTTTCTCTTCATCAAAGTAACAAAAGTATCAATTTCCGCAAAAATATTAAGCAGCTCAACTGTTTTCAACATTGAAAATAATAAGAAATGTTTAAATCAGCATATTATCATGATGTGTTCATCACAGGAATAAATAAAATTTTACAATATAATAAAGCAAAACAGTCATTTTAAATTGTAATCATATTTTCAATATGTTAAATTGTTTATTTACACACAATAATGTATTTGTGATCAAATAAATGCAGCCTTGGTTGACACAAGAGATTCAAAGACATCAAAAATAGGTTATCAACCACAAATTTTTTAGATTTATTTTTTGCCATTTTGCCTTTTATTGATAGGACAGTAGGGAGACAGGAAATGAAGTGGGTGAGAGAGGGCAATGGGATCGGGAAAGCTCCGCGAGCCGGGACTTGAACACGGGACGCCCCAAGCACAATGGTGCTGCATGTCGACGCATCGCCCAACCCCAAATTTTTTAATAATATATATTACAAAATAAATACATACATAAACACACTGATTTGACGTGAACGACCCAAGCTATAGGGAGACCTTAGCAACCCTAGCATCCTGACAGCAACTTTAACACAGGAAAACACTAATCAAATGACAGAACGTTTTCTTATTTTAAAGTTTGAAGAGCTTTAAAATCGCAATCAACCTACTTTTGCATTGTTATAGCAGTCTGAAATTCAGATTTAAAATATTATACTTGCCATAAAACCTAAACCAGAGAAATTTAATCACTTCAGGGGGCTGATATCATATGAACAAGAGTTTTGATAAAAAAATATTCAGTACATATTCAGAAATATTCTGACACTTTTCAGGCGTTCCAGATATAAATTAGACAGTTTAGTCCAATAATAATGTCTGTGCTGACAAAAGCACCATTTAGTATGTTTTTTAAGCTTTTTGGTTTATGTCCTCATATACCATGTTTACGTTATAGTGCCCATGTCATTATACACCAGAACACACACACACACACAAAGCACATCACAGTTGGCACTGTGGTATTGTATGTCAGGATATCTAACAGGAGTGACCAGATGCCACAACAAATCATCTTATGTTAGTGAAGTGGGACTGTTTTAAAACCTGAAACATTTTCAACAGATTCAATTAAACCTGTCAAACATCTCCCCAATATATCTGTTCAAAAGAGAGGTTTCATATTTTTGTATTGAAATTCTCTTGCATCCCAGATACACTACCAGTCAAACGTGTATGAACGGTAAGACTGAACGGCAAAACAGTATTTAAACAGTATTTAAAATAACTATTTTCTATTTAAATATATTTTAAAATGTAATTTATTCTTCTGATTTCAAAGCTACAGTTTTAGCATCATTACTCCAGTTCTGATCCTTCAGAAATCATTTATAATATTCTGATTTGCTGCTCAAAAAACATGTATTATTATTTTTATTATTATTATACTGAAAACAGCACGAGTAGATTTTTTCAGGTTTCTTTGATGAATAGAAAGTTCAGAAGAACAGCATTTATCTGAAACAGAAATTTCTTTTGATCAATTTAAAGCATATTGGCTAAATAAAAGTATTAATTTAAAAAAAATTATAGCTTTTGAATGACATGGTGTATAATGTTACAAAAGCTTTAGATCTTTCTATTCATCAAAGAATCCTGAAAAAAAGTACTCAACTACTTTAGATATTGATAATAATGTAGCAAAGCAGCAAATCAAAATTTTATAATGATTTCTGAAGGATCATGTGACTGGAGTAATGATGCTGAAAATGTAGCTTTGATCACAAAAATAAGTCACATTTTAAAATAGATTTAAATAGAATGCAGTTATTTTAAATAGTAAAAATATTTCAGCTGTTTTTGCTGTACTTTGGATCAAATAAATGCAGACTTAGTGGGCAGAAAAGACTTCTTTAAAAAAACATTAAAAATCTTACTATTCAAAAACTTTTGACTGGTAGTGTAAATGTGCAGAGATAACTATAAATAAGTCAGTCATACGCTGATTTGCCCAAAAGGCTAAACAATGCGACAGAAACTTTATTTTTGTATTCAATTCACCCTGAATTGCTAATACGACCTGAAGAGTAGTTGCTATTATGGTTGTAACACTAGATGGTGGTAACAGAAAGTCTAGGCAAGCAAAGTAGTGAGGTTGAAAGCAAATCCTGTCACAGATCTGAGAGAATTCCAATTTTTGGCTACTTCAGTCTTGCGTCTCGTCTGCAGGATGGATCAAAACATCCAAAAGCTGTCAGGCGGCATTTTTCTGCAACTCCACTCAAATTCGTGTGGCAGCATGTTTATGCCCCATGGATCTGCCTGACTTCAATCACGGCACAACCTAAATGAATGAGATGTGAGTCTCTTAGAAAACAGAAGCTCAGACTGTTTGGCACGTCTTCCAAAAAAAAGAGACTAGGTTTCATGGCTCTGCTCAAGGGGAGACATCAAAGAAAACGAATTCTAGCTCAAAATATGACTGCCCTCCACATACCCTCTACAGATCACTACAACGTCTGTGATGCAATTGAAGCTGAAAACATCGAAATCGGCCCTAAGTTTTAAATGTAATACAGAAATCACAGTGACCAAATGATCCTATTCGCAAGTGAAGGTTTTGATATGAATGATTACAGCTCTATTGCCAAAACCCCACAGTGCAGAAGGGGCTTCCGTTAGCTGCTTTGTCATTCAAATCAAACCCATTCACAGACCAAATACTATGGCAACATTAAACAAACAAACTCAAGCAAACAAATAAACTGGTTTGATATTAAAGACCCATGAAAAATGGACTTCAGTCTGTCTGTTGGCTTTGATGCCACATATTCTAGTGAATCTGTACACTAGGGTGTTTTCCCAGATTAAAAAAAATCTTTCTCATCTGGGAAAACCCTCCAAAAGTATTAATGACTCCTACATCCTACATTATGGAGATTTTCATCTGTCAATCACAGAATGATAATGTCTCTTACCTAATATAACCTGCTGAATTTCCCATGCAACCAGTGTAAACAGAAAAAGGAAAACAGATGAGAATCCTGCACAATCTACTATACATTTTATATATGAAACTATACAATTAAACTAAAGTAAAATACAATTAAAATAAACATTACAAAGTTATTAATAATATTAAAAATTACATTATATATTTTATTTTATAATATTAAATATTATCATAATTTTATATACAAGTTTTCATATTCTTTTTCACGCCAAAACTCTCACTTGCTAGAGCGATACCACTATAGTGTTGCGTGACCCTGAGGATATGACACTTGACTCCACCAATGTTGTGCAAACACTAAGACAAGGTGTGTGTACAATTGTGTGAGAAGTGTTTACATTGTCCTCCCACCATTTAAACAAGATCACTGCTTACAAAAAGACACTTTGATATGTTGAAAGGGCCTTTCAACCACACAATTTCGAGCCCTACAAGTTTTAGGAATGTGATTTTAAATAAACTTTACATTAAACACATGGAACACATTTTCAGCCAGAAACTAAAGCAAAAATTACTTGATTTTTATATTAGTGCTGTCAAAATTAGCATGGTTATTTTTTACAGTTTAATGGCACAAAAAATATTACAGACGTGCACGCTGTAGCCTGTATCATTTTATACTAAATGCAAATTAAACTACGAGCATGCGTGTCAGATCTGCAAATAAAGTAATCCTCTTAAAGTAATAGCAGCCAAATAACCTAAGAACCCAGCTGCCATGATGTCTGTTAATCAAACAACAAAAGAAAAAATGTAAGTTTTGTTGAAGTCTAATAAATATTAAAATCATAGCTCTCAATTGTACTGTAATGTTGAATGGCTATAGTCAACGTTTATATATTGGGGGGGGGAAACTATTTTATGGAGACATCAGTAGTATTGATTCTAGTGATTATGAAATATTAAAAATATACTGTCTTTATGTTGTTTCTACATTAATTTGAAGATTAAATGTAAAAATATTGCAATATAAAAGTAGATTTGTGACCCTGGATCACAAAACCAGTCATACACAGTAAAAAATAAAAAACACAATTTATTGAGTCAGCTTAAAATAATTTGTTACCCTGCTGCCTTAATATTTTAAGTTCAGTCAACTAAAATAAGTTTAGTCAACTTGAAATGTTAAGTTGTACTAAGTAACAACTTAGATGTTTGTGTTTGCTAAACTTAACAGATGGGTAAGTAACCCAGCTGCCTTAAAATTTTAAGTTGATTCAAATTAAATATCTAAGTTGTCACTTAACATTTCAAGTTGAATAAACTTTTTTTGAGTTGACTGAACTTAATATTTTAAGGCAGCCAGGTTACAAATTATTTTAAGTTGACTCAACAAATTGTTTTTTACAGTGTATGGGTCAGTTTTTGGAATTGACATTTATACATCAATTGAAAGCTGAATAAATAAGTTTTTTATTGATGTATAGTTTGTTTGGATATGACAATATTTGGTTGAGATACAACTGAAAATCTGGAATCTGAGGGTGCGAAAAAAATCCAAATTGAGGAAATCACCTTTAAAGTAGTCCAAACTAAGTTCTTAGCAACGCATATTACTAATCACAAATTAAGTCTTGATATATTTATGGTAGGAAATTTACTAAATATCTTCATGGAACACGATTTTTACTTAATATCCTAATGATTTTTGGCATAATAGCAAAATCGATAATTATGACCCATTCAATGTATTTTTGGATATTGCTACAAATATACACCCATGCTACTTATGACTGGTTTTGTGGACCAGTGTCACATTTAAAAGCTTTAATGTTAAGTGGAATTAACTGTGATTAATTTGAGAAAAAATGAATGATTAGTTGTTTTTTTTTAATCTATTGACAGCACTTATTTATGTCTTAAGTAACTGTGATGCTTGCTCTTGATTCCAAACTAATCCTGATTCTGTCAAAAGGTTAACTCCTTAAAGTAAACACTGTGAATCATATTATGAGATACTAGTATAACTTGTCTCTTAACTGTAATGCGTAGCTCAGAAAATAACAGCAAGATCAGATTCAGCTCTGATGCCGGACAGAACTGAGGATTTGACTTCTGTCGCTCTACATGCATTTCCAGATTATAAAACGCACTAATCTCTGTGCTAGTGCTCCATATCTCTGATGACGATTTGGGTCTTCGGTTTATTCTAGTTGTTCCACATATCAAAGAAATACAAAACAAAGCGAGTCAAGTTGTACATACGGTATTGCACATTTAAAGGGGTCAATGGATGCCCATTTTCCACAAGTTGATATGATTCTTCAGGGTCTTAATGAAAAGTCTATAATATACTTTGGTTAAAAATTCTCAATTGTAGTGTAAAACAACACCCTTTTTATCTTGTCAAAATCAGCTCTGCAAAAATCAACCAATTCTGATGGATTGTTCCTTTAAATGCAAATGAGCTCTGCTTGCCCCGCCCCTCTCTTCTCTCTGTGGAGTGACGAGCCTGTTTACTTTAGCCACATTTAGCCGCGTTTAGCCCTAAACTGGCTAACTAGCACGTTATTAGGATAGGTGATTGCAGAGATTCATAAAAAAAACCCTTAAACTCACTTCTGCTGCAGGTGAAGCTGAATCACGAATGATTTGCACAAACATAGACGCATTTATGTAGATCGGGTGCGCATTCCCTTCACAAACAAACATAATCCTCTGCTTGTTCAGCGACTCAGATGTCGGGAGTTCATTATTACATCCAGCAGCACAACATCTTAATCGCTCGATCGGAGATATTCTTGTCTAACTTACATCCCTGCTCTAGCATCGAAACAAAGGAGGTCTGACTGTTACAGCTGATCTGAGGTAAGACCCTCATGTCAATCAACTATCGTGGGAGCGGCCTCTGTCGGTGTGACACTACACCGGCATCTGAGAATGGCTCGATTTGAAAAAGAGGATATTATTTTTACAGATTAATTAAAAACCACTGCACGGATTTTTATCTTTATAGGGTAGATTTTTACATACACTGCCAATATACATTAATGTCAAAACAACATGTAAAAGTGAACTTTGCATCCGATGACCCCTTTAACTGAATGCATACACATGTAGTATCACAGTATAGTTGCATGTAAGATACTATTCACAGGGCGTTAAGACGCATGCTCTGCAGATATGAATGCACAAATGCATCTCACACACAGCTGCACCAGGTCTCCATCCATCATTTAACAAATGTTCTCCAGTGTGTTGGAGGGTTAAAAATATATGTTGAAACACACAGGACAAACCATGCACACGCAACGTCTCGAACACGCCACACAAAAAGGGTCATTCTCATAATAGTTCACCTAAATATGGAACAAAGTACATGTCAAGCTCCAAAATTACAAAAAAGTATCATAAAATTGGTTCATATGCCATTTCTTAAAAAATCGTTTTAAGTTTCTGTGACGCTGAAAACAAGGACTGAATTACAGAATTCAGTCATAAAAATGGAATTTGCTGTATAATGTGACGTAATTTGTCAAATTTTGGATTAATAAATCAAAAGTTATTTGATTAAGCTGCAAAATACAATTTAAATATGAATCCTGCATGTTCTGCGTCTGTGTTTTACCATTTTGTTTAAGGAAAACATCATATCATATGCAAACAGAAACTTAAAGGTCTTCATAGAAACCCATCAAAATAAAAGTTCGCTTTAATTTGAACAAACTGTGACAGAAATATATTACTTAATGTAATGACAGTACTACTACTAATAAAATTATTATTAAAACATTATTTTTAAAGAATATTTACCAGAAAAATTATTCACCCAAATTTATTTACCAGACAATTGTAAATACACAACAGAGTACTGCTGATAAAAAGATAAATAAATAACAATAAATATATTTTTTAATCAAATCAATTGATTAGAGATGCTTTTGATTGTTAAAATGTAATTAAAGTATTAAAATGGAATCCAGAAAATTAATGGAAAGCACAGAATTTGGTAAAAATAAAACTGAACCGGAGAAAAAATAAAATGTATTTCATAGGACCTTAAACTTTTAATAAATTGCTGTTAAATTGTGTAGGTTTCATAATTTCAATTAATTAGACATGTTTTTGATCAATAAAATTATATTTAACCATTAAAACAGAGTCTACAAAATCAAAACAAAACAAAAAAAGAATGGGGAATTTGGGAAAAATTCATAATTCACTCAAAAAACCTTGACATGAAACAGTGTCGTCTGATACGTGAATGAATTGTCCTTTGAATCTAATCTTTTTGATGAATCTACTCTGTTTTCAGTCTGTTCAAAATGTTAATTTTGAGTGAACTATTCCTTAAAGCAAATGGATTACCACACATCTTTGTGAAACAAAAGTACTGATTTCTTTTTAATCAACGTTTCTTCTTACATCTCATGACTGAAAAACACTAAAATAAACCCTACACACTAAATATATATGCAGAGAACAAATTTGTCTCCTCTGTCTGGGTGCTTATGAAAGATTTATTGAGATATTCAAAAACAGACATTAAAAAGAGTGTGTGTTGGGGTAAATGCGGGTATGTGTGTGTGTGTGTGTTTCTCCACAGGGGGCATTCTTGCATCAGGCAGCCAAGGGGCCGCAATGGGTTAACGGGTTCATTCTCCATCCCAGCATGCACTGCTGCATCCTTTATGCCGCAGTTTATGAGTGGGAGCCGACATGTCAGTAGGAGATGATGTGCGTATAGGTGTATGTACATGTGCATATGTGCGTATGTCAAACGCAGTCAAAAACAATACTGGAATCTTTCTGCCGGTGTATAACATCCGATGGATTCTGGTATAGACGCTCAAATCCATTCACAATGGTCAGAAAATCACAAAAATATGCTGCTGACAGTGTTAACATCTGATAAAGCAAATATTGACAGAATTGCCAATAATGATTGCTCAGGCATCGCTCACGTCCTGAGGCGCCAATGGTTGCCACGGCACATTAGTCATGGGTCACGACGGTCAACTAATCAACTGTGTGTCTGAAAATTGACTAGTCAATTAGTGAGCTCAACTAGTTAATCTAGCTTTCTTCTAAACAAACAAATGTAGCCATTGAGAGCATTAAAGACTTCAAAAACATTTTAAAAACTCACCATCTCCAAAGTTTTGAACAGTAGTATATTATTGTATAATATTATACTTGGTGACCTCCAACATTGTAATGCCTGTCAGCGTGAACACATTTAACTGAGCAGCTGCTGAAACATTCTCACAAAATGCAGATTTTGAACGCCTACTGAAGCTACAAGTCCTAAAGATCAAACCAGTCTCTGTCTGATGATGACGCCAAAACATCAGCAGAAACATCTGGAATAAAAGACTTTGAGTGTAAGAGGGAGGCAGAGCTTTAGTAAATAAATCTTCATTTAAAATAATCCAACAGCGTATGATTTACGACCTCCTTACACAACAAATAAACAAGAAACTTCACATTTATCATGACCAAATGTAATTGAATGTAGGGTCCAATGATTTCTGCGATGCAGAAAACGCAGATGGAATCGCGGAATCCAGTCAGAATTTACTGTAACGCGGAATGTCATGGAATTTGAATGAATATATCAAAAGTAGGTCAGTACACTTAAATCGAAATGCAATATGGACTAGTGTCTCTGAATATTAAGCCACAAAAATACTATTTAAATATGAATCCTGCATGTTCTGCATGTCTCTGTGGGAATGAATGGCGGAGACGTTTCGTTTACTACACACATACTAAAGCGCATGTGACACTTGTGGTGTTTTCAGCCTCTGCCGCCTCAATATATGAGTACATAAACACATAAACTCTAGAACTATCATCATATCATATATACAAACAGAAACTTAAAGGTCTATCAGCAACCCGTCAAAATAAAAGTTCGGTTTAACTTGAAGAAACTGTGCCAGAAAAAAATATTACTAAATGTAATAGTATTTCTAAAAAAATAATATAATATATAAAAAAATATATTACAAAGTACACAGTACTTCTGAAAAAAGATAAATAAATAATAATAAATGTATTTTTTTTTATAAAATCCATTAATTAAAGATGCTTTTGATTAGTAAAATTTAATGAAACCATTAAAATGGAAAATTTATGGAATACACAGAATTTGGTAAAAAATAAAATTGAATTTAAGAAAAATGTATTTCATAGACCTTAAAAATGTAATTTTTGTTAAACTTTTAATAAATTGCTGTTAAATTGTGTAAGTTTCACACTGTAAAATTTGTTGAGTCAACTTCAAATTTTAAGTTTATTAAACTCAATTAAGTTTAGTCAACTTGAAATATTAAGTCAACATTTGTGTTGACTAAACTTAAAAATTTAAGTTGAAACCATAATTTTTAGACATGCTTTTTGTTTGTTTTTGTTTTTTTTTATTTAACCAATAAAACAGTCTAGAAAAAAAAGAATTTGGGGGAAAATAAAATGGATTTCATAGGGTCCTATGAATGTTAGGAAAATACAAAACAACACATTTTCATAATCAACTGGTCAGTGGGTTGTCTGAACTATAGTCAAGCTTAAAATGTGTAAATGTTAAACAGCAAAACTCTTTCTAAGAAGTCGCATGTGAAAATTCATCCCTTTAAATCTCCAGTGCTAAAGAAATACTGAAGCTAAATCCACATTCTTGCTTTCAGGCTACATTATTTTTAAGTGATCTATGTACACAAATCTATGAACACGAAGATGTATGCCTACATAAGCCACTGAAAAAAATTTTTTTTTGCTTTGTAACATTTACATTTACAACTCCAACTTTAATAGTAAAAAAAGACCCAAACCACTCCCAATTAATAGTCAACACTTCTGATTTAAGTCTCACCAGGACATGTACTGAACTGCAGCGTTCATCCAGTCCTATGGTAAGAGCCCTTAAATGGCATTAAACTTGACATGCTCCAAAATGAATGCTGTCCTTTACAGAGCAATAAGCTGAGAAAACCACAAAGAGTTCTGGATATGTTTGAAGTTTAATGCTCTTTCATTGAAAACGCTGGATGACACTGCACAGCCCTTCTCAAAAGGAGGTGATGACAACCTTGTCTGTGTTAAAACGGCTTTCTATCCCTGTATTCTTGTCGCACAATCTGCAATTTACAGCCTGAGCTGAGTTTCAAAGTAAGCTTGATGAATGAAAAGATTAAAAGAATACCAAAGACATAAAAAGACAAAACAAAGTGAACAAATAAAAGAAAGTGCATTAGTAGGCTGAAACCTTTGAAAACTTCAAGGTCTGCACCAAAGGGCCGCATAGCAGATTTTAAGTTAGCTGGAAAACTAACAGAGGCCCCTAAGTTGGGGCCCACTGACATCTTACAGTTTACTGAGACTGTGTGTCGTCTAGGATAGGAATAGGGAAGAATGGAAAAAATATGTGAAATACCAATACAGAGATATCTGAGAGAGGGAGAGAGACAGCTCTGAACTGTATAAAGATTTGTACAGCCTTTTTCTGGATTTAAGGCCTTTAGCAAAGATGTATTAGACCTTCGTTTATCTTCTGAACACAAATATTTTGGATAAAATCCAAGAGCTTTCTGATCCTCCGTAGACAGCAACACAACTGACACGTTTAAGGCCCAGAAAGGTAGTAAGCACATTGTTAAAACAGTCCCTGTGACATCAGGTTCAGCCATTATGTTATAAGGCTACGAGAATACTTTTTGTGCGCAAATACAAGAAAAATTATGACTTTAATCATCCATTTCTTCTTTTCTGTATCAGTCTTTAATGCACAATTACTAGACGTTCACACATTAAAAATACGGTTGAACCACTGATGTCACATGGACTATTTTAACAATGTCTTTACTACCTTTCTAGGCCTTGAACGTGTCAGTTGTGTTGCTGTCTATGCAGGGTCAGAAAGTTCTTGGATTTCTTTAGATGAATGAAGGTCTTACGGGTTTGGAACGACATGAGGGTGAATAACTAATAACAGAATTTTTTTTTTTAGGTGAACTAACCCTTTAAGTTAAAACTTCCAGTATAATAACCACAAAATTGGTTTGTTTTCTCTCAAACTTTCCAGTTTGAAAAAACTCTCCATTTAAGACTTTATTGAACTTCATATGCTGAATCTGACCTGCCATCACTAGACATATGAATCCACTCGCAGTGGTATTAGGATAGAAAGACGGAAAAAGACAGAAAGGGAGACTGTTGAGAACTTCACGACATCTTCAGAATCCAAATAAATCATGGACAATGAAAACATGGTGTGCAACTGTGTGTGTTCCAGTGTGTTTGTGCGGTGGGGACACGGCAGTTCTAAGTAGCTTGCCAATACTTCAGCGTTCCCATCCAATCAAATGGCTAGAGAATCGTTTCTTTTCATGGCATCCAACGCTTCTCTCTAAGAGTCTGGAAGGAAATGCATAGAGCACCAGAAAACAAACAAAAAGCATTCAAAAAATGACAATCAAGCTCAAACGGTCTCCAACAATCAAAACAGCTTGTGGAAAATATCAGTGTCTCAAAAGCCAATCTGATGAATGATTGGGAATGACACAGCGCGTCTTCCCAACAAACGCATATTAATACATTATAACTCTTCATACTGATGTTTTTGTTGCAAGACAGTAATGGGACACATATGACAAAGATGCTTTGAACTGTGCTTGAGACATAAAAGTTTATCTTTTGTTTAACAAAACACAAAAAGCCTTAAAACAATCCTCAGTGGAGTCAACAAGTTTTGCGGGAAAGACATTATTTTTCAAATTTTATTTGTTTGTTTTTTTAAGCATGATGCTTGCTGAAAGAGCCTGATCTCATGACAAAAAAGGTAGCTGTGGGAATGTTTTTGCAAGACGCCATGTACATACCGTGACATGTCCACTGAGTGGTGCTAAAAGAGTGTTTATTTTTCCCCCCGGAACAGATGAACGTACATATTGTATGTTTTATGTAACGTCGTTACACATAATTAGATGACGTTAGATATGATTTCTGATTCGAAATGTCCGTTGAGTGGTGCTATAACTCCAATGCTCTGTGACGTTTTAAAATAACGTACCATCTGCACTGCACCTAAACCTACCCGATAGTATGAACAAAAGTGAATGTGATGCAATTTCAAGCATGCTTTTTTAGCTTGTTTTTCAATCTCTCATTTTTCAGCTCGTTCATCATTAGTCATGTTTTCACAGGATTCGTACTCAAGGATTTCACATCCTTAGTCCAATTCCGTGCTGGCTGAGCTACCGAGCAAGCTTGTTATGTCCAGAAAGCAAAACATATGAAGTTGTGGCTAGAAGGGCTACAGCTGCAGCCAGAAACAATAAATTACATTTCTTACCAATTATATTGTTTTATTAATGTCTATATCTACCCCAACCCTAAACCTACCCCTTACAATAATGCAAAAACAGTAATTACTGAGCTGTAATCATAACTGCATATGAAAACGATTACAAGTTGTCGCTGTTTTACCAACTCTAGTGTTCATTTCTAATGCAAACTGAAGTGATATGTACAGTAAGTTTGGGAATCCCTTGCAGAATCTGTGAAAATGTGAATAATTTGAACAAAATAGAAAGATCATACAAAATCCATGTTATGTTTTAATTAGTACCGTCCTGAGTAAGACATTTTACATAAAATATGTTTACATATAGTCCAAAAGACAAAAAATTGCTGAAATTATTAAAATAACCCCCTTGGTTCTTAATACTGTGTGTGGTTAAATGGTTGATCTACGACCGTTTTTGTTTGTTTTGTGATGGATGTTTATGAGTCCCTTGTTTGTTCTGAACAGTTAAACTGAGCACTGTTCAGAAAAATCCTCCAGGTCCTGCAGATTCTTCAGTTTTCCAGCATCTTTTGCATATTTAAACCCTTTCCAGCAGTGACTGTTTGATTTTGAGATCCATCTTGTCATACTGAGGACAACTGAGGGACTCAAACACAACTATTAAAAAAGGTTTAAACATTAATTGATGCTCCAGAAGGAAACACGATGCAAGAGCCGGGGGGTGAAAACTTTTTGAATCTGAAGATAAAGGTAAATTGTACTTAATTTGTCTTCCGGGAAACATGCAAGTATCTTTTGTTGCTTCCGAAGGGCAGTACTAAATACAAAAAAATTATATTTCAACAAAATAAAAACAATTTGGACATCTTCATCCGGTTCAAAAGTTTTCACCCCCCGGCTCTTAACGAATCGGGTTTTCTTCTCATCAGTGAATGTTTGAACCTTTTTTAATGGTTTACTCAGAACAGAACTACATAAAAATTAACATGCATTTTGTATGATCTCTCTTATTCACAGATTATGCAAGGGGTTCCCAATCTTTCACATGCCACTGTACGTACTGGTAAGTATTTTGCGTCTTGTGAAAAATTCCCACAGGTACGTTTTCGTCATGAGATCAGGTTGTGCAGAAAATGCTTCTGTGCTCATTAGTAAATGTCGATTGATCCATAATGGTTCAAGATACATCATGTCCTGACATGCTTTTGAAAAAAAAAACCATAGCTACCATACTTTTCAGTCTATTACAACATTTTACTCTTCATAAAAACACAATATTCTAACTTTGCCAAATCACTATTACATCACTTTTATAATATGCAGTAAAGCTTAACCTGGTTATGTGCTAGTACGAGTAGTTCTTGAGGAAGCATTTTTCACAGTGTGTAAAAAGAGAGCTGTAGAGTTTGATAAGGGTAATTGGTCAAATCCAGTCACATGGTTCACTGACATCTAAGCTTGTCTCATCTAGAAAATCAACTAACTATTACTCGGTATGCTCTGAACTGCAGGACCAGCTGTTATTTATTTTAGAGCTGTTACGTGACACTACGGCAAGCCTGATAGCAGCGGGGTCAGATTAGAAATAATGACTGTATACGAAAAGTCAAAGTCAAGTCTGATTGCGGCATTAAGATGCCTTTCAAGATGAAAAAAGGTCTGTGATCTGGGCAGTTAGCTATTTAGAATGGTCTACAAATCATTAATCTCCTAATACTGTAATGACAAAATATCTACTTCCATATGTGCCACAAAATCTGTCTTATTTTTAAATGCAATATACAGTTTAAGGTCTTTTAATTCAGAAAACATTATGGGATGTGAGTCTACAAAGACCATGAACGAACTGCAGGTGGACGTCTATCCAACAACTGATGTCCCACTTTAAGTATCTACTGAAACAGTCTGGGATTTTGCCACCATTTAAGTGAATCCTTCCAAAATGCACAAGCCGACACAGAGCTCTGACATTTTTTCTTGTGAGTGGGAGAACGTGTGCGTGCGTGTGGATCCGAAATGGATCTGAAAGGCTAAAGATGTTGAATCATAGAAGTTTCCATTTTAGGCTAAAAGATATGATAGATTTTCCTAAATTAGCAAAACACAAATCTTTCCTCTCACTGTAGCACAATTTTTCTCTCAGAAGCTGCAACCAAAATATATTACTTATTGCCTCAAATTAATTACACATTTGAAACCAATGCAGACTTCCCTAACATTACTTTCCTAATGACTCTGGGAAGTCCTCCAGAAAACCCCCTATAGTCAGTAAGTGTAATTTTGTGCTGAGCGATAGCCAGGTAAGATAACAGTAAATCTCTCTCCCAACTCACCCATGACAGCATAAAATTCTCTTTAATTGTTTTAAAAAACTCCTTGTCTGAGAAAACAGTAAAACTGTTTCGGACACCGGAAAATATGACTGGACTAAACAGAAAAGCCAGTCAAAACAAATCAAAAAGAAAATCTAAAACTGTCCACGTACAGCTGTAAGTTATCAACCTTGTCCGTCGACTCGATTTGCATGTGGACATTGCATAATGTGACTTCCCAACTGACCACTCCACACTAGGTATGTGTTACTGGAAATGCAGAAGAATAAAGAAAGGCAAGAAAGCAAAGGGTCAAGATCAGCATCAACCATTACATCAAAGCGTACGACTTTATCTGTGAACAATGCAGATGATTGTGCGACCTTTGCTTAATAGTTTTTACCTTCCCACCCCCAACTAACACTCCTGCACGAGAATGCAGGCCAGAAGTCAGGCGGTTTGTACAATCCACAAGCTCACTCGACCGGCAGCACACCGCCACCACACTAAAAATATCACATAAGCCATGCGAGGAATTCAGAGTCATTTGATTTTCTGTGGGTTTTAACCAATATTGGGGAGCGAATGCTTCAAACATTTGTTTGAAGAACTACAATAGGATAATGGCTTTTCAGTAGTTTATGGACATTTCTTTTCTGCGTGAATAAAAGAAATAAGAATACAGGCCAGGACTGTATGTTTAAAAGATATCTGTGTGAAGAAAAATGCTAACAAGATTCGACAGATTTGCTTTAAGATTATCAATGAATTGCAACTTCATTTCTTTTTCAAACCAGGCTCATTGGAAATACGTGACTCTTTATATATTTCTGCAACACCGTAATTATGTACCTTACTGCATGTTTTGCGGCAGTTTCAAAGTGAAATGAACAGAGAGTGGCGCTAAAACACACATTCAATATGTGAACATGGCACATTTTTATTAGGTTGGCACAGGCACGTATTGTTGCGCTTTTATTACGCTGCTTGAGGTACGTATTGCGGCCGTTCAGAATTCAAATATCCAGGGAGTGTCGCTAAAGGTTAATGCTCTATTGTGTTGGAATTATTCCCTACATCAAACCAAATGCTAAACCTAATTGATAGCGTTAACAAATGCAAAAGTGATATAAAAACGCATTTATTGATGCAGCCATGCTATTTTAACTTTCTTATGTGGATTTGAGCTGTTTTGTCGAATCGAAGTTTCATAGGGTTTGTACCGGAGCTCTTCATCGCTCAAGTGCAACAGAATATTGCGTGAGCTAGCGAGCAAAGATACTGAATTAGAAAATGCATGCATGTGAAGTTGTATATGTGACGACAATGTTCAAAAGTCAGTTTTCAAATCCCGCAGGATGTTCAAATTGTTTTAAAGCCATAATATAATATTCTGTAAGTAACTGTGTGAAAATTAGGCTTTATTAATTAAAACTCTGTGTGTAAATCATACTTTGTGTGCAAAGAAATAAAAGTTTTCAGAGTTTTACTGCTTCTAGTGTTCATTTCAACTGAAAACAAGTGATTCGTACATATAAGTATGTTTTCTCAGTTTTGCAGAAATGTTTTTTTTTGACAACACTTTACAACATTTAATTTGTTAGAGGGTTAGTTCACAAAAATTCTGTCATTAATTACCTGCCCTCATGTCGTTTCAAACCCCTAAGAGCTCTGTTCGTCTTCGGAACACAAATTAAGATATTTTTAATGAAATCCGAGAGCATTCTGACCCTGCATAGACAGCAACACAACTTCATTCAAGACACATTCAAGGCCTAGAAAGGTAGTAAGGACCAGTGATGGGAATAATGGCGTTTTAAATAAACGACCTTACTAACGGCATTACTTTTTTCAGTAACAAGTAATAAAACTAACTACTGTTTCCCCCATTACAATGACGTTACTGTTAAAGACAATAAAATGCAGTATTACTTTAAATTTCACGTTGTGCTTTTCTTCTGAAGTAAATTCTGGCTTATTCCTCTCAGTGCGTCTTCTTCCAGAAACGAAAAGTAGGCGAGATGTTCACGTTTGTTTACGGAGGCGATGTGGGCATTTACCTACATGTGCGCGCGTCTCATGTGGATGTTTTCAAACATGAAAAGCGGAGCTGCTCATGGGCGTGATTACATTAGAGATGAGTTTAGACTGGAAAAACTGGAGCTCACATTGTTATCATACAGATTACTTTAACAGAGAATATTTGTTTTCAACGTTACTTTATTTAAAATTAGACATTTTAAGCTATACATATATTTCTCATGTCTGCAAGACATGTATTCGCGGAGATGTTGGGATGTTTTTCATGTCCACGTGTTGAAGTGTTCTGAAGATGAGCGAAGGTCTTACGGGTTTGGAACCACATGAGGGTGAATAATTAGACCGAATTTTCTCTTTAACTTTAGTTCATGTATTAGATATCATGAATTAACAATGGACAACCTGATAATTTACACAACTTGAAATGTAAAACTGTATGTATAGTTTCATTCAAAAATGAATATGGCAAATATATTGTTCAGCGTCATCTCCATTTAGATACTGCATTGACTAATGCAAATCTTCTGATCTGCATTGTAGTGTTACTTTAAAATTGTCATTTCACTAGTGATCAAACACTGGCAATAAATGCAGTTATGATTTTGCATTTGAATCTGGAGTAGCTACAATATGATTTAACTTTAATCTAAGACTGAAAGGAGCAGATGTTTGGATGATTCCTTCTGATTGCAAAAATCATTAACAACAGAAACTGCCTCTTCAACATAAATCAACAGCAGACTTCACAACCAAAACCAAATGCCAGTGCTTTGATATCAGTCACGAGAACTCTCCAAATAATGAACACTTTATGTCCCTTCAATAGAGATTCACAGTTCTTTAAAGAACTATACAATACAATCAGTTTGAGACTCACAAGGCCTATACATCAAGAGAGAGCCGTCCAGTAATTTCTTTAAAGGGGTCATCGGATGCCCATTTTCCAAGTTGATATGATTCTTTAGTCTTAATGAAAAGTCTATAATATACTTTTAAATTCTCAATAGTAGTGTAAAACACCTTTTTTACCTTGTCAAAATGAGCTCTGCAAAAATCATCCCATTTTGAGGGGATTGTTCCTTTAAATGCAAATGAGCTCTGCTCACCCCACCCCTCTCTTCTCTCTGTGGAGTGACGAGCCTGTTTACTTTAGCCGCATTTAACGCGTTTAGCCACTAAACTTGCTAACTATCACGTTTTTAAGAAAGGTGATTGCAGAGATTCACAAGAAACCCATCGAAAAAATGGAGGTCGGACTGTTACAGCTGATGAGGGCGGGTCTGAGGTAAGAGCTCATGTCAATTAACTATCATGGGAGCGGCCTCTGTCAGTGTGACGCCACTCCGACAGGCATCTAAGAATGGCTCGATTTGAAAAAGAGGATATTATTTTTACAGATTAATTAAAAACCACTGCATGGATTTTTATCATTATAGGGTAGATGTGTACAAACACTGTCAAAACACATTAATGTTAAACACGTAAAAGTAAACTTTGCATCCGATGACCCCTTTAAAAACAGAACCTCCCACCAGCCAGTGAAGTAGAAGTACACATACTTTCACAGTCCCACGCTAGTGCTTTGTGCCCCAAATGACACCCAAACTCCACAATGACCACATTATTTAACCTTTGACACCCAATGTTGCTAGGAAACATGAACCAATGCGGTTTATCCATTGCCATTCAGCTTTATCTCAAGCCCCTTTTGCAAATGGAACGTGGCTATTTAAGCAGGTCAGTGTAAATTTGAGCTATGCACCTTCATATACACCAAACAGTGAACCATAATTCACATACGTCTGACACCAAGTATAGCAAAAACATTTTAAAGGACCAACAAGTGGTGCACTACACATCAGGCTCAGGTTCCCTCCAATTGGCTTACACAACGTCTATTCTTGGACTTTGTTGGTGAGACTGCTGGACGTAGACTAATCAAACTGGGATGGGGTAATCCTTGGTCATCGCCTCTTAATTCTCTCGTTAGCACAGAGGAAAGCAGCTGTAACGAGTGGGTTCTGGCACAGCGGCAATAAGAGTATTTATTTTTATGGGAGCACTCTGTTGTTTCAGGCCTTGAGCTTAGGTCTGGGATCTCTCCGCAGTGATTTGGTATAATGACATCCAACAGGAAACTTTAATTAGCTGATCAAAATATGAGATGCAGTTTATCCTGTTATATATTGCACTCTGGGTCTGAACAAGTCGGGTGAAGTATCATAAAACGAGCACACGCGTAATCAACGTAGCTTAAATATCATTTCGTAACAACGGGTCTCAACACATCCAGCATGTCTAATTGCACATCAAGTAATAAATGCGAATCTAGATGTAGAATACGGATTTTATGTCCGAATAACTAGTCACTCTTAAGGACAGGGCTTCCTTTGGACTCACTAACAGGTTTCCCACATTTTTGACATTAAGATTGAATTTCGATTACTTTTCCAGTTATCTGCGATTACCGGAGGATGATTTTACAAATTATTTGGTTTTAAATCATAGCGAGCAATTTTTCACTGACAGTGATTTTACAGCTGAGCTACTTAAACAAGAACAATTTATATTCAACTCCTAAAGTCCATTTCATTATTTTCCTGACTTCCCTAGGCCTGGAAATCAAAATACTGAAATTCCCTGTGGACGTACTGATTGTATAATTAGGTTGATTTAGGGTCACATCCACCAGACCTCGATCAGACGCATTTCTTAAGGGACACATTCTTGTTCAGAAGCAGTTGGACAGAGTGCAAAAGAAAGTCACTGAATGCAATAGTCTTAAGATGCATTTTTACACTTTAAAGGATTAGTTCACTTCCAGAATAAAAACTTCCTGATTATTTGCTCACCCCCATGTCATCCAAGATGTCATGTCTTTCTTTCTTCAGTGGAAAAGACACTAAGGTTTGTGAGGAAAACATTCTAGGATTTTTCTCCATATAGTGGACTTCAATGGGGATCAGCGGATTTAAAGTCTAAATTGTAGTTTCAATGCAGCTTCAAAAGGCTCTACACAATCCCAGCTGAGGAATAAGGGTCTTATCTAGCAAAACGATCAATCATTTTTTTTAAAAAAGTGTAATTTTTATACTTTTTAACACAAATGTTCATCTTGCACTAGCTCTGTGATGCGCATCTACGACTACACGCACTTTGTAATCACGTTCGAAAGGTCACGAACGATTAGTTCTTCGTCTGTGTACTTAGGTTCAAAAAGGTAGGGTAGGGCGAAAATCTCATTTACTCCTCCAACTTCAAAATCGTTCAACATCGTTTGACTTTGCACGTTTGCGTTGTAAACACTGGGTCGGTACTTCTGCCTACATCACACGTGACCTTTCCAAGGTGATTATGTAATGCGTGAAGTCAAGCTAGTGCAAGACGAGCATTTGTGATTAAAAATATATCTTTTTTTTTTCTTTTAGAAAATGATCAATCATTTCGCTAGGTAAGACCCTTATTCCTCGGCTGGGATCGTGTAGAGTCCTTTGACGCTGCATTGAAACTGCAATTTAGACCTTCAATCCGTTGACCACCATTGAAGTCCAAAAGGGTGTTTTTGCAGTGAAAAAAGAACCATTTTTGGTTCCATAAAGAACCTTTCGGTGAACAGTTCCTAAAAGAAGCATTTTAAAGAACATTTTAAAAATCTAAAGAACCTTTTTCAACTATAAAGAAACTTTTCTGCATTTTAAAAAGGTTCCATAGATGTTCAAGGTTCTTCATAGAACCATTCATGCCAATATATTTTTAAAAGTGTATGGAGAAAAATCCTGGAATGCTTTCCTCAAAAAACATA
Source organism: Labeo calbasu (assembly GCA_019740295.1). NCBI lineage: Eukaryota > Metazoa > Chordata > Actinopteri > Cypriniformes > Cyprinidae > Labeo > Labeo calbasu. The sequence goes on from JAHKKF010530668.1 coordinate 20,930, forward strand.
ATTTATTTGCAACTAAAGAACGAACTGACTACACTTTGATGGTTATAGCTGTTCTGCTTAAGACGATGAATTTATAGATATAACATCTCAGAAAGTTTCCCATGCTGACAGACTAGCAGCGCAATAAAACCAGCATGCCAAAATGTGAATAAAAAATCTACATAAACTTGTCAACCTCACTGAACCATCTCCAGAAACTTTTAAAATACCTAACAAACAATATAAAACAGAAAGCAAACAGATTCCAAATTAAAATCAAATTGTTCCTCGGCTGGGATCGTGTAGAGCCCTTTGAAGCTGCATTGAAACTGCTATTTGGACCTATAACCCATTGAAGTCCACTATACACTCTTAAAAATAAAGGTTCCAAAAGGGTATTTTTGCAGTGATGCCATAAAAGAACCATTTTTGGTTTACTAAAGAACCTTTCAGTGAACAGTTCCTAAAAGAACCATTTTAAAGAACATTTTAAAAATCTAAACAACCCTTTTCAACTATAAAGAAACTTTTCTGCATTTGAAAGGTTCCATAGATGTTCAAGGTTCTTCATAGAACCAATAAATGACAGCATGCCAGTAAAGAACCTTTATTTAAAAAAAACTGTGAATGGAGAAAAATCCTGAAATGTTTTCCCTTAAAAACCTAAATTCATTTTCCAACTAAAGAAAGAACTGAATCCACATTGATGGTTATAGTTGTTCTGCTCAAGATTATTAATTTATAGATATAACATCTCAGAAAATTTCCCATGCTGACAGACTAACAGCACAATAAAACCAGCATGCCAAAATCCTCTCTGAGACATTGCATCTCTAAATTCATCCCCTGTAAATCTTGGTAAAAAATAATAAAGCTAAACCCAAAAATGTGAATAAAAAATCTACATAAACTTGTCGACCTCACTGAACCATCTCTAGAAACTTGTAAAATATCTAACAAACACAATAAAACAGCAGGCAAACAGATTCCAAATCATATCAAATTGCTCCTCGACTAGGATCGTGTAGAGCCCTACGAAGCTGCATTGAAACTGCAATTTGGACCTTCAACCTGTTGGTTAGTCCACTATACACTCTGAAAAATAAAGGGTTCAAAAGGGTGTTTTTGCAGTGATGCCATAAAAGAACTATTTTTGGTTCCCTAACAAACCTTTTAGTGAACAGTTCCTAAAAGCATCATTTTGAAGAACATTTAAAAAATCTAAAGAACCTTTTTCAAGACAGAAGCTTTTCTGCATTTGAAAGGTTCCATGGATGTTCAAGTTTCTTCACAGAACCATTCAAGCCAGTAAAGAACCTTTATGGAGAAAAATGCTGGAACGATTTCCTCAAAAACTAAGGATAGAACTGACTGCACTTTGATGGCTATAGTTGTTCTGCTTAAGACGATGAATTTATAGATATAACATCTCAGAAAGTTTCCCATGCTGACAGCCAATAAAACCAGTTTGGCCACAATTTAAAGTCCACTATACACTCTTACAAATAAAGGTTCCAAAAGGGCGTTTTTGCAGTGATGCCATAAAAGATCCATTTTCGGATCCCTAAAGAATCTTTCGGTGAACAGTTCCTAAAAGAACCATTTTGAAGAATATTTAAAAAATCTAAAGAAACTTTTTCAACTATAAAGAACCCTCTCTGCATTTGAAAGGTTCCATGAATGTTCAAGGTTCTTCATAAAACTATTCAAGCCAATAAAGAACCTTTATTTTTAAAAGTGTATGTAGAAAAATCCTGGAATGTTTTCCTCATAAACTAAAGAAAGAACTGTTGTTCTGCTTAAGACGATGAATTTATAGATAAAACATCTCAGAAAGTTTCCCATGCTGACAGACTAACAGCGCAATAAAACCAGCATGCCAAAATCCTTGCATCTCTAAATTCATCCCCTGTAAATCTTTGCTGGTAAAAATGATAAAGCTAAAGCCAAAAACATGAATAAAAAATCTACATAAACTTGTCAACCTCACTGAACCATCTCTAGAAATATCTAACAAACAAAATACAACAGATTCCAAATCCAATCTAGTGTTGTTAAAACCTGGAGTAGCCACTGGACACAAGCTCCAGATGCAACAAAACTCAGCTAGCGCTCGCACACACAATAGCATGTTCAGACAGTGTGGAGCGAAGGCTAAAAATAGCTGACCTGCATCTGTAATGCAACAGACATAATCATCCCACAGCCCTAAATCTGGTGAAAGTCACTTGTTCAAAGCAAGCTTTAAATCACATTCTAAAACAAAATGTAGGAGAGCTGTAAAATCAGATGCACGAATGAACAAAAGTGTCAGTGGAGCGTAAAGGACAACTGACCTGCTATCATGAATCCTCTAGGGCAGTGAGCGATGAAGTGTTTAGGATAATGTTTATGGAGCCGGTAGTCTTTCTCACTCCGTGACCGGGTGCGATCGGAGGCCCGGTCCGAGAATTCAGAACTGGGCCAGGCCCGTCGCAGAGTGGTGCTACGTGTTTTTTTCATGATTAACGCAGCTCTGATATCACACCGCTGCGATCACACTTCGGACATGGCGGGATACGCCGATGGCGTCTTTATCCACCTCTCTCCTCTTCTACAGATGCTCTGGTAGTAAAGTGGTTGCAGAATCCCTTAGGAATGGTTTGGGGTCCACCCGGTCCAGAATCGGTCAACTGCAGATGCATCCAGCAACGCATCACCCTCCGCACACCTAATCCTGGCTTACGCTTTCTGGCTTCAAATGCAAACAGAGGCACACATGCACACTGCTCTCACATGCTCGCCGATCGCAGCGGCATGTGGATGGAAGACGAGGAGGTGTGTGGGAGTGGAGGGAGGAAGGGTTCGAGGGGACTCATGTGGGAGAGATGGAAGGAGGGGATTTAGAGGGGTCGGAGTGGGGGGCTGCGGGGTTTTCGCACCGTGAGAAGAACCCTAGATTCAGACAAAAGATCAATTCAGCCAGGCTTCACTCCACTAGTCCAGAGCCGTCGAGACAAAGGAGACCCCCAAAAAACAAATTAGACTTTTAAGAGCAGAAACCACAGCGGAGACAAAGTCTCAGGCGGTTGTCTTCGTGTGCAGGGCAAGGATCCTTCAAGCAGAAATGACAAGCGGGAAAAGTGGGAGACACAAGATCCAAGTCCTCCCCCTTCTCTGATTCAAATCCAATTCTGGAAAGTGCTCAATTTGTTAAGAACAATAACATGTCACAGAGACCCGCTCGGGCGCATTGGAAGACTCTGGGATTTCTGACGCAGAAGATAAACACTGATGCGAACGCACGCGTCCACGCTGAAGAACAGTCCGTCTTCTAGTCTTTCTCCAGGCTGTGTTGTCTGACTTGCACCGAGCGCTCGTAAACGCTCTCCTGCTTTCGCCGGCGCACGCTGATGATTTGAGGAGCTGTCCGTCTTCCGACTTGTTGATCCAGTCAGGGTGCGCTTCTCGCCACAAAGAGACGGCGAGAGAAAGCCCTGAAGGGTCTCACTTTCTGGCAGTCCGCCCAGCCTATAGAAACCCTGCGCTTTATTTACATACGCTGCCTCGCGAGCTCCCCAGACAGTCAAACCGTCGCAGTAAAGCGCGTGTGAGAAATGAGGACGAGGGGTCCCTTATCTGCAAGAGACGAATGACAAAAGAGTTGAGGCTTGCTGTGCCTCTTCCAAAAGAACTTATTTTCTCTCTGCTTTTTTCACTGAAAATCCCTCTTTCCTCCAGGCAGAGTCATTCACAATTCCCACTCGCTCCCGTCAGTTGAAACACCAGCTGCAAGAGAAATTCCTCTGGAATGCAATTAAAGAGATCCCTCCACGGCAGCACGAGCGGGAAAAAAGGGGGTTCGGGGAGCAGCGTGGAATGGTGAATGGAGATCTCTCCCGCCCGCCCTTTCTCTCTCTCTCTCTCGCTCTGTCATGCTGTCATCCCTCCCTACCTCTCCTGACAGGAGCGCAATCGCGCAGCTGTTTGAGAACACAGCCAATCACTCCACGGCGGCAGACGGAGAGAGAGCGCGACAGGATCTCTCTCTTTCATGAGAGAGGGGGAATACGAAAGTCACAGATACACACCAAAAAGCAAAATGCTGGACATTTCAGAGTGAAGATCTTTTGTATATTATACACACATATGCTACCAGTCAAAAGTTTTTGAACAGTAAGATTTTTAATGTTTTTAAAGAAGTCTCTTTTGCACACCAAGCCTGCAATTATTTGCCAAAATACAACAAAAGCAGTAATATTGTGAAATATTTAAATAACTGTTTTCTATTTAAATATGGTCAAAGCTAAATTTTCAGCATCATTACTCCAGTCTTCAGTGTCACATGATCCTTCTGAAATCATTCTAATATGCTCAAGAAACATTTTTTTATTATTATTGTCAATATTTAAACCAGTCGAGTTTATTTTTTCAGAATTCTTTGATGAATAGAAAGATCCAAAGATTAGCATTTATCTGAAAATAAAAAGCTTTTAAAAATTATACAATATACCATTCAAAAGCTTGTAGTCAGTATTTTTTCGAGAAGAAAAATGCTAAAAATGAATACTTTTATTTAGCAAGGATGCTTTAAATTGATCAAAAGTGATGATAAAGACATTTATAATGTTACAAAAGTTTTCTATTTCAGATAAATGCTGTTTTTTCTATTCATCAAAGAAACGTGAAAAAACATTCTACATAGCTGTTTTCAAAATGATAATAATGAAAAATGCTTTTGAGCTGCAAACAGTAAATATTAGAATGATTTCTGAAGAATCATGTGACAGGAGTAATGATGCAGCTTTGAAATCACAGGAATAAATTACATTTTACTGTTTTTGCTGTATTTTGGATCATATAAATGAGGCTTGGTGAACAGCAGAGACTTCTTTAAAAAACACTACAAAAATCTTACTGTTCAAAAATATATATTATATATAATATATAACACTCTTAGAAACTTTAAAGCATGCCTTTATCATTTCATTTTGTCACTGTTCAATTTTAAACTAAGAATATTCATTAAGTAAAATATGACATGCTTATCTACAAGAATGTTATTATTATTACTCTTAATGATGATGATGAAAATATGCTTGCCAATCTCTCATTGGTGGGTAAACAGAAAATTACGGCACATCATTTCCAACCAAGCTGTATTTTTGTCAAAATATGCAATAAGTTACATATTATTTCTTTTTAAATTATATGTGTGTATTTATCAAATTCTATGAAATTGCAATTTGGCAAAAAAAAAAAAAATCATAATACATTTTTTTTATATCAGTCGATATTGAGAATTATCACAATAGATTTCAAATCTTTATTTCTTTTGAGTTTAAAGGCAGATTTCTGCTCCTAAGTGAAAGCTGTAGAAACCAGACCGTTAACTGTGGTTTTAAACTTGTCAGAACATGACAAACTCTTTATGTTTTTTTAAATTCTCACACTTTTCCAGTCATTTTTCCTTAACAAAATAAATATCTTAATAGGAAAAATTAATTTCCACGTTTCTGTGTGTTCTAAAGAGTGATATGTTCATATAATAAAATAGATTTGTGTTGCCTGACTTTAATGACGTGTATCTTTAGCACAGTTTGCAGTGCAGGCTGCAATATTAATAATATTACATTTTTTAGAAATGTACATTTGACAGTTGTTTGAACTGACAGTAGCAGTAGCTTGAGTTAGGATGCAGATGTAAGTTTATGTTCATTATCAAAAACAGCGACATCTGTAAAAATGGTAACAACTTCATTTTGATATGGTAAAATATAATTATTCTGACTGTTTGTGTTTTATTATTAACTATTAGTCTTCCATAGTAGCATTCATTTAAATCATGATAACCACAATTAAAACCACACAAATAGCACCTCAATACTAGGGCTGTAGCTATCGATTATTTTAGTAATCGAGTATTCTACCGATTATTCTATCGATTAATCGAGTAATCGGATAAGAAGTCATTTTTCTTTATTAAAGAGCAATACTAAATATACAAGAGAAAATAAGATAGTCTTCTTAAAATAAACAACTAATTTGTTTCCTTTTTAGAAAAAGTAACATTTTTATTGCTGAAATTGCATACATTAATAACCATGAAAACTAAACCCATTTAATGCATTTTTTGTGTATATATATATATATATATATATACAAAGTCACTGTTAAGTAAGTGAGTCATTGCGATTGAACTGAATCATTTAACGGGTGATTTATTCAAGAATGAAACCGTCATGTTGCTCAAAAACGCAAAACAGTGCTGTGGCTGTGTTTGGAATGGTTATTTGTTGGCGAAATAGAGCAAAAACAGGCAAATAATTTGCCTCTATGATTTTTTGTATTCGAGTTACTCAAGTTACTCGAAGAATCATTTCAGCCCTACTCAATACCATAGTAAAAATGTAACTACATGGTTTCTATTTATTTAAATCCATTTAGTATAAATGCACAAACGCTATACCTTAAATAAAGAAAATACTGTAATTATATTCCATTACTCCTTTAATACATTATGTCTACATTAATAATATAATACAATTCAATAAGAATACCCACATTTCTGCCACAATACCATGGTGCAGTTAGTGTTAGTACAGTAAATTCATAGTAAATGTATCGCGGCACACAATGTTTCTTCTGTTTTTTCAACACTGTTTCATCTGGCTTTAAACTAGTTTAAATCACCAAGACATTTGTGTTCATCACTGAATTCAAGCGCTTCACACTGGATCTCACAGCACTGTTTAGTGCTCACGTGACCGAGACTCAGCACGTAAACGCATCTGCAATAGTAAACTCTCATTGCGCCTCCGTTCGTTACGCTTTTGCTGCATAAACATGACATCGAACATTCGTCAAACTCGTTATCGCTTTAACGAGAAAAATTAGGTCTAGAAAAATCGCCCAGGTCTAGTTTGAACTGTCAATCCACAAAAAGGTATTAAACTCAAAACATAATTTGAGTTGTGGTGGAAATGTAGTTACATTTTTTTCTGAGAGTGTCCACATTGTTAGACCACAAATTAAACTAGTAAAAGTATTATTTTCTGAAAGTCCACAGGGCCAATAGCGCCTACAGCTGAGGAACCACCCTAAAATACCAGGATCTCCTAAAGACACTGCGTGCATGAGATGTTTTTCCATTTTGTCCAGTATAATTTGGCTCTAGTTTTCAACAAACTGTATTTAACAAGGCCGCTCTGTCTCTCTGCCTCGTTCACCTCCGCAGGGCAGATCATTAATCAGAGGGAGGACTCCCTCTCTGTCCGGCCAAATGAGCAGCGAGAAACTAATGTTTTTCCAATAAGCCACAGATCAAAGGTCACCCATCCATAATGAAGCAGACTTCCACCATCTTCCTCATTAATATCAACAATCTGTGCCCACGGCTTGCAGCGAACAAACTGGCATCAGCGTTTCCCGAATGGAAACAAAAGGATGAAGGTAATGATTCCAACAGTGGAACAAATAATGTCTTAACTATTTATGATGAACTAAATGGTGTCTTTTAAGCTTCGGAAATGGTTTGGTTGAGCACTGATGCTTTGCAGGCCGAGGGTGTTGGGTTACAGAGCTCTTAATGGAACGCTATAGAGGCATGGAGAGGAGAAACCTGCTGTAGGTCAAATGCAACCTTGGCTCACTAGTACAGACTTTGCAGGAGTCTTGGCAAATGCAGTTTACAACTTTCCATGAGGTCTGGACAGTTTCGAAGGAAGACAACGCATCCGCTGTGGCTAGTTTTATCTAGTTGGATGTAGAGGACGGCGCTAGCAACACTAAGGTCATGGGTTTGATTCCCAGGGAATGAAAAGGTTGAACGCACAACAAATCCGCCAGCCAGACGCATGAAAGTAAACGTATCATTGAGATTGTCAGCATTTGCATTAACATTCTCTGACCAATTGCAACACATCAACACCAGTTGTTGTTTCCGAGTCTGCCAATAAAAACGTTCCACTGTCTGGACATCTTGGCATGACAGTTTTACTGGAAAGCCCACTGCTGTAATTTCGTGCCTTGCAAACCCTTAATGTTTCATTCCTCCATGGCTCTCCAAGTCTGGTAATCTCCGGGCTGGGCCACGATGCCAGTTCTCCAGGTCTGAGTTCGCTTTTCCTGGGTCTGTTGTGGCTCATATTTCTGGTTGTGTTATGTCAGGGCCGCCAGTGATGACAGGAATGCGACGAGGGCTCATGAAGCACATGTCTTTCCTTCCAGAGAAAGCTGACAGCGTGACCCTTAGAGGGTGATAGCGAAGCGTAGCGCGCTGCGGCGTAGCACAACACACGGGGTGGCGGTTCAGAGGGGGCTGAGTCTTAAAACAACAAATTGATCAAAATGATGATAATTGATAATGACAATGATAACAACGAATGGTTGGTCTTTGCATTGTGTACTCAGTATTAAATACACTACCAGTCAAAAGTTTCTGAACAGTAAGATTTTTAAATATGTAAATATTTTTACTATGTAAAATAACTGTTTTCTATTTGAATTTATTCCTGTGATCAAAGCTATATTTTCAGCATCATTACTCCAGTCTTCAGTGTCACATGATCCTTCAGAAATCATTCTAATATGCTGCTCAGGAAACATTTTTTTATTTTTATTATATTCAATATTTAAAACAGTTGAGTACATCTTTTCCAGGATTCTCTGATGAACAGAAATAACCAAAGATCAGCATTTATCTAAAATATAAAGCTTTTGTAAACATTATACACTACACTATTCAAAAGCTTGGAGTCAGTATGTATTTTTTAACCCTTTAACTGTCACCGTCCCCTCTGTGGGGATAATACTTCACCATAATACAGACAAATCCTAATCTAATTATGACAAACTATACATCATTGGAAAGGTCTAAGACTCCTAAATAGATATTTTACCACTTTTTTGTGCTACAAATTATGTAGAAAAAGTAATAGATTAATATATGTCAAGAGTGCAACTTAAAAAAATCTATTCTGACCTTTGTCACAAAAGCCTTTTTTCCCTATCAGAAATTATATATCAGTTCAAAAGTTAAAATCTCAAAATTCATCCTCTGAAAGGCATTTTAAAATTAGACATTGCATTACCATGGAAAACGTACATTAAAATCATATTACAAAATGTTTTCATTTATGAATTATAAACAATTAAGTCTGGATAGTGCATTTTTATGTTCGTGTTCAATGAAAGGAGTGACAGTTAAAGGATTAAGAAATTACAGAAATTAATATTTTTATTTAGGTTGCTTTAAATTGATCAAAAGCGATGATAAAGACATTTATAATGTTACAAAAGATTTCTGTTTTGGATAAATGCTGCTCTTCTGAACTTTCTATTCATCAAAGAAACCTGAGAAAATCCTACTCAGCTGTTTTCAACATAATAATAATAATAATAATAAATGTTTTTTGAGCAGCAAATCAGAATATTAGAATGATTTCTGAAGGATCATGTGACGAGTAATGATGCTAAAATCACAGGAATAAAACACACTTTAAAATATATTTAATTGGAATACAGTTATTTTAAATACAAAAAAATAAAGATTTGACTGTTTTTGCTGTACTTTGAATCAAATAAATGCAGGCTTGGTGAGCAGGAGAGACTTCTTTAAAAAACATTAAAAATCTTACTGTTCAAAAACTTTTGACAGGTAGCGTAAAACTAAGATTACTGAAGTAAAAAGAAACTACTTGTTGTTAGAAATATTTATAATATAATGTCTTTCATAATTAAGATAATACATAAAAAAATATGGTAAGACACACCATTTTGCAATATTAAGCAGCAAAA
>JAHKKF010530669.1:0-11710 GCA_019740295.1 Labeo calbasu
CAACATGCTAACAACAAGCTAGTGACATGCTATTCATGCTAACAACATGGCTTGCTAATCATGCTAGTAGCTTGTTAATCATGCTAGCAACAACTAGTAAAATTCTAATCATGCAAGAACATGCTAGTAACATGCTAATTATGCTAGAAACATGTTAATCATATTAGAATCATGCTGGCAACATGCTGGTAACTTGCTAATCATGTTAAAAACACTAATCAAGTTAGAATCATGCTATCAATGTGCTAGTAACTTGCTAATCAAGTTAGAACCATGCTAGCAACATGCTAGTAGTTTGCTAATCATGCTAGAAACATGCTAGCAACAAGCTAGTGACATGCTATTCATGCTAACAACATGGCTTGCTAATCATGCTAGTAGCTTGTTAATCATGCTAGCAACAAGCTAGTAACATTCTAATCATGCAAAAACATGCTAGTAACATGCTAATCATGCTAGAAACATTCTAATCATATTAGAATCATGCTATCAATGTACTAGTAACTTGCTAAGCAAGTTAGAACCATGCTAGCAACATGCTAGTAGCTTGCTAATCATTCTAACAACATGCTAGCAACAAGTTAGTAACATGCTATTCATGCTAGCAACATGGTAATCGTGCTAGTAACATCCTAATCTTGCTAAAACATGCCAGTAATATGTTAATCATGCTAGAAATGTGATGGTAACTTGCTAATCATGTTTAAATCACACTAATCAAGTTAGAATCATGCTATCAACATGCTAGTAACTTGCTAATCAAGTTAGAACCATGCTAGCAACATGCTAGTAGCTTGCTAATCATGCAAGCTAGTAACATGCTATTCATGCTAGTAACATGCTAATCATGTCATAAACATGTTAGCAATATGCTAGAAACATGCTAACAACATACTAGTAACATGTTAAAGCTAGAAACATGCTAGTAACTTACTAATCATTGTAGGAACATGCTAAATCATGCTGGCAACATGCTAATTCAGGTTAAATCATAGTAGCGACATGTTAATTAATGTTAAATCATGCTAGCAACATGCTAATTAATGCTAGCAAGAAACATGCATGTGTTCCCAATACGTCCCAAACTTCAATTTCAAAAATTAAGCTCAAACTTTAAGCTTTTCAAAGTTAATTCAAATGTTCAGACAAGGCTTTCTCAAACCAAACTTTACTCATCTAGTTAGAGATTATGGATTTATGGTATTTTATCAAGAACCAATGGTTTTAGGTTAAAAACATCTTAAAAAGATGTTAACTGATGGACTGGAGTGGTGTGGTTTACTTGTGGATTATTGTGATGTTTTACTCTTATTCTGACGGCACCCATTCACTGCAGAGGATCCACTGGTGAGAAAGTGATGCAATGCTACAAATCTGATGAAGAAACAAACTCATCTACATAGCTGGCCTGAGGATGAATATTTTTCAGCAAATTCTTCACTTTCAATGTAAAACACTCATGTAAAAGTATATCATTCAAAGTCAAATGCTAAATTACTGCCATCTGGACCTGAATCACAACATGTGAATAAGGAGGACAGCTCAGGCTCAGGATGTTTTGCAAAACTTCAGTAAAGTCATTTCAGCAGGCACAGACTGGACGACCTCCAAAACCTCCCTGGACTCACCGGTTCATGCAGTTTTCCCGTTACCCCGGCCAGGGCCTCAGTGTTTACTGTGAAGGGAACAGTAAAATTATGTGGTCAGTTACAGTCATATTTAATAACCAAAGAGTGTTAGAGAGCTAACAGTTGTTATATATCGTTTTGCAAAAGCAATTGTGTTACTCATCTAAACAGATGAACTCGAAGCATTCTAAGGAGCTGCAGTGTGCATCATTCTGCAGTTACACTCTTTCTTCAGAAAATGTAAAACTCTGCACATTCTTATATGATTCTAATCATCTTTTCACTCCCTTCTGTAAAATTATATCACCTTAAATTTAGCAATCACTGCAAGATACAGACTGTAAGAAAAAATGATGGCATATTAGTTTATTACCAAACCCTAAGCTTGAAGCTGGCACATTATCAAGAGATGATCACGAAAACATCACCACTGCTAAGAAACTACACCGTAAAACAAATGATAAATCAGCTTAGATTAAGTTTGCGTTATCTTATGCTTCCAGTAACACTGAGATTTAAACTTAAGAATTAAATTCCTTCCAATCCATCAAAGTCATTCAGTGCAAGAAAACTTTATCCTAGAAGAATGTGTTATAGCGTCAGCGTCTGTCTGGCATTCAGAGTGGATTATGCAGCTCTAACTGTCTTCATTGTGTCGGATGCTTGTTTTCACCACATAGTCTTACCTCACCGTCCTAATAACGCACAACAAAAAGTCACAGAGAAGTACTTTGGAGTCAAACAGTCTATCCAGCACATCGAAACCTTTGATTTTTCATCTCATCATGATTCTCAAACCTTGATCACATGGTTTTGAGCTTTGCAAAGTAAATAAAAGGAAGTTAGAAATATAAAAAGTAACATTTCAAGCATCTTCATAACTCTATCATGCCACAAATATTATATAGTCAAAAACCCATGAAAAATAAGACTTGGTCTGCAACTGATTTCAAAAGAGGTGATGTGAGAGAAATGCTTAGATATCCTAATATGCATAATGCTGAATAAATTAGAGTAAATTAAATATTTAATCAATGCATATTAGTATTGGATGGTCTGTATATTTATTATCAAAATGTACTTTTTTAATTGCTGCACTGTATTTTCAATGCATTTGACGCTACCTTACATGCTCTTTCAGCAAAATGAGGTATTTTAAGAGTTGCATACCTTTGCATTGGGAGTGATGTTTTAAAATGTTGCTTACATAGGCACTAGGTTTTGAAACAGAGCGTCGGATTTTTGTCTGCGAACGGCAATAAAACCCATGTTAAACGTCAGCAGGTTCCAAAAACAAGATGAGGAAAGGAAAGGCAAAGGGAGGATGTGTTTTACTGCTTTAGCTTTTGTAGGCAGCACTCAGACATCGATTTGGATAAAAGAAGGAATCCGTGAAAGCGTAAATTGGCTTTAATCACCAGATTGCCGTTAATTTTTGTTTTGGGAAGATGATTTTACATTTAAAAAATGTGTGTTTGGTTACTTGTGATTTAGTAGATGCTTTTTGTAAAGGGATTTGTTGTTGTAGCTCTTACAGAAAGTACTGAAGAGACACCCAAGAGAGACCTGGAGTTAAGGGAATGTCCAAAAAACAAGTCCAAGTCATATTTAAGCCAAATCCAGAGCCAGAGCCAAAAATAAAAAAAATGGCTTAATGTAAATGAAACTCCTTTTAACAGTAGCATTTTGATGACAATTAAGCACATTTTCTTTATTTTTTCCTCCATCCTTTTGTTTTTTAAAAAATCCCAGATCTTCTTGATGATAACATTAGATGGTTTTACAATATTTTTTTACTGTATTAAATTTACAAAATATAATAAAATACAAAATTATGCATTATGCAAAATATATACACATATATATATATAAATATAAACACTTTTAAACATTTTTACTATTTAAAATAACTGTTTTCTATGTGAACTAAAACTATTCATTTCTATAATTTATAATTATTTCTATTTAATTGTTTTTTAATGGTATAGTGTTTAATATTACACAAGGTTTTTTTTTTTGGATCTTTATATCCATCAAAGAATCCTGAAAAAAACATAACTATTATATTGATGATAATAATAATAATAAATGTTTATTAAGCAGCAAATCAGCATATTAGAATGATTTCTGAAGGATTCTGTTTTTTTTTTTGTTTTGTTTTTTGAGGTTTTGAAGTGTGAAATATGAACTCAAAAGGTACACTTTTAACAATTCAATGTTGTGTTTAACACTTTAAATGCAAGACAAAAGTGTTTTAAAATAATTGTGATTATTTCAGATCATTTTGATTCTATGAAAAAACAAAAATGAGGGATTACAGTTTATATCACTAGATAAAAGCGTTAGTTAAAGTCCTAACTTTTGACGACTTCTGAAAAAAGTCTTTTTCTATTTGCCTAATATTTTTTTACCTGTGAAGCATAGAAATAATTCTCATGTTGTTTCATTCGGATATTGTCTAATACATTCCGGTAGCCCTTCGACTCCTTCTTTCTAGGTGCACAAGGTTTCACTACTCTGTGAAAATAAAAAGAAGAACATCCTTCCTTTCTTCCTGAGGATGTGACTGGAAAGAAAGCGGCGAAGCATGCTGTGACAATACCTGAGCAGCAGGAAGGATTTGACTGCGCCCTACTATAGGATTAATATTAACTTACTTACTAATACTCGTTTGGGAATCATTTCTAAATTAGACTACGTGATTACATTCTGATGGTGTGAGTGGTGCTTGAATGTGCATAACTCACTGATTAAAAATGAAAAAGGGATGACGGGCTGCATGACGGTCTTTGGCGTTTCTCTCCAATTTCCTGCCATGCGAAGGTCGCCAAAATAAGAACAGAAGCATCTTTCGGAGATCACTGAATTGGGAAATCAAACAGGAATCAACAGTCACACAAAGTAAAGTCTTGTCTTTAACCAAAACCGAAGTGAACGCTTGGGATTTGATTGGAATTTAATAAAGAGGCATCAGTCCCTCTTCATTTTTGCCATAACTCGCTGCCTCATTTACGTTGTGTTTTCATTCTTTGTCACTAATAAAACAGTCCCAGTTTTCTTATGATTTCCTTTCATGGTCTGCTCTGGAGGGGAAAATGCAGACTGACATCTATGAAAACTTCCTACATGATAAAAGCAAAGCTTGTTTGAGGTGTGACACAGACTATGAAAGGAAATGAGGAGAAAGTCTAGTTCAGGGTGGGTCAGGGTGGGCTGTGTTTTCTCTTTAACTAACGCCACAGAGGTTATTACTCTCAGTCATCATGCACACACCTACACACCGTCAGCAGTATCAAAATCTAAATAAACTCCTTTTGTTGAGTACCGCTATCCACCCATGTCTCACTGAAGTCATGGAAACAACGATGTTGGAGAACAATTAAACAGCCCTGTAGGATACTGATAAATTAAGCGCTCGTTTCCACCCTTTTCGAGTCCTTACTCACTGTGCCAACTTGGAAAAAGATTGAAAAGAATCTAAATCTATACATGGATGTATTGAATTCATCATACTGGTGCTTAACTATGACCTTCCAAACTCAATACAAACCCCAAATTACACAACTCTAATGACGACTCTTATCTTACAAAACATGCAAGGAAATCAAATTGTGCTTTAAAGTGAAAAAAAAATCATTATTAGTATTATTATGGTTGCTTAAATCACCAAAAAAATACAGTAAATAAACAACATTGGTGCATTAATTGACCGAATCAACAAAAAAAGGAATCTAATGAATAAAAACTGAACTAAAAAATGCTGTTAAAAAATTAACAAATTTAACTCAAACTGAACTGTCAATTTTCTAAGTCTAAAATTAAAAAAAAAACCACTATGTATCTATCTTAGGAAATAAACACTACCAAAAAAACATTTTTAAAGAAGTTTCTTCTGCTCACCAAGCCTGCATTTATTTGATCCAAAGTACAGCAAAAACTGTAAAAAAAAATATATATATATATAAAAAAATAAAAATATTTTTACTATTTAAAATAACTGTTTTCTATTTGAATATATCTGAAGATGTAATTGATTCCTGCGATCAAAGCTGAATTTTCAGCCTCATTACTCCAGTCTTCAGTGTCACACGATCCTTCAGAAATCATTCTAATATACTGATTTGCTGTTCAAGAAACATTTATTATTATTATCAATATTTAAAACAGTTGAGTCATTTTTTCAGAATTCTTTGATGAATAGGAAGATCCAAAGATTAGCATTTATCTGAAATAAAAATCTTCCAAAAGCATCCAAATACTTTTCAGGGTCTTGTAAACAGACAGAAAGATGGATGTTTTATTAAACCTTAATAATGCTAATAATGATTTTTTTCACATTAAAGCACAATTTGATTTCCTTGCATGTTTTGTAAGATAAAAGTCGTCATTACAGTTGTGTAATTTGGAGTTTGCAAAGAGTTTAGAGTTTCATAGCAGAAAGCACCAGGAAGATGAATTCAATACATCCATGTATAGATTTAGACTTATTTCAACCTTTTTCCAAGTGGGCACAGTGATTAAGCACTTGAAAAGGGTGGAAACGGCTGCTTAATTTATCAGTATCCTACAGGACTGTTTAATTGTTCTCCAACATTGTTGTTTCCATGACTACTTTTGGGAAGGAAATTATAGAAATTAACACTTTTATTTAGGCAGGATGCTTTAAATTGATCAAAAGTGATAATAAAAACATTTATAAAAAAACATTAGATAAATGCTGTTCATCTGAACTTTCTATTCATCAAAGAAATCTGAATAAAATCTACTCGGCTGTTTCCAACATAATAATAATAATCATAAATGTTTTGAGCAGCGAATCAGAATATTAAAATAATTTCGGAAAGATCATGTGACTGGTGTAAGGATGCTAAAGCTTTGAAATAAAAAATAAATTACATTTTAAAATATATTCATATAGAAAGCAGTTATTTTAAATAGTAAAATATTTCAAAATTTTACTGCTTTTGCTGTACTTTGGATCAAAGAGACTTCTTTAAAAACATATTTAAAAAATCTTACTGTTTTGACTGATATTTTAGGAAGAGTTTAGCTTGACCAAAACATAGTTAGGCGAAAAGGGGACATCTATTTGCGGTAACTAATTTGGAAATTAATCCTCAAGATGAATATCGTGTATCCAAACCCATGTGCGCCAGCAGGGATAGGAAAAAAGAGAAAGAGAGAGAGAGAGAGAGAGGGAGGGGGAGAGAGAGAGGCACAGTTAGTGGCGTTGCGGGATCTCTGCCAGATAACACGAACTTCCTTTAATTTTTGGAGACATGGATGTGATTATAAATGCAGCACGGCACACCTCGAACTCATGAACGTGCTATCAACACGCCGGCCACTTCTCCGTAACTTCGTAAAGACCGTTACATAACGGGTCAGCAGAGATGAGAGACATCATAGGAATGGCGCTGGCGCTCGTTGTTCTGAGGGTTCGCGGAGAAAACAT
Source organism: Labeo calbasu (assembly GCA_019740295.1). Taxonomy (NCBI): domain Eukaryota; kingdom Metazoa; phylum Chordata; class Actinopteri; order Cypriniformes; family Cyprinidae; genus Labeo; species Labeo calbasu. The sequence continues at coordinate 7,084 of JAHKKF010530669.1, forward strand.
CAGTGACGGTTTTTGTACAGATGGAAAATGCTTCGCCGTCCACGTAGACAGCGCGAGTTTTGACGGTGCACAGCTCGTCTGTCAAGAGAAAGGCGGACATCTGATGACCGTACGCAGTCAAAAAGCGGCCGATGTTCTCGGTGGGTTGCTGAACGGCGCTTCTGGAAACTTTTGGCTTGGGCTGAAATACGCCGACAATCAGTGTTCAAACTCAAACGATGTGTTAAAGGGATTCAAATGGGTGACTGGAGACAGCACAACCCATTACGTCAACTGGAAAAGCGACTTAGCGGTTTGTTCTCCGCTATGTGTTTCGGTATCACACAAAGATGGACTAAAATGGACCGAAAGACCGTGCAATGACAAAATCGAGGGTTATTTGTGCGAATACGACAACACCGGTTACTGTCCGCCGCTTAGCACTGATGCACCAGTCTCATATCAAACTGTTTACGGATTTACAGCTAAGAAAGAACTCAAAGAGATTCCTCAATACACCAATGGGACATTGCTGCCGCTGAGAACGAAACACTTTTGTTTCGACGGCTCGTGGCTTCAAGCACCTTGGAGCTGTGAAGTTTTTGGTGGTGGATGCGATTACAAGTGCGTTAGGAAAGAGCAAGGCTACGCCTGCATCTGTCCGCCTGGATTCGAACTCGACAACAACGGAGTCACATGCAGCAAACAGGACGATGACCCTTGTGATTTGGCGAAATGTGAGCACAAGTGCACGAGAGCTGGCAATGCATTCGCTTGCACGTGTCACCAGGGGCTTCAACTTGGTGCGGATGGCAAGTCTTGCGAACATTGCGAACTGGCCTTTCACATTGAAGGTGGCGTTTGCGTTGATGATGACGAATGCGAGTCTGCACCGTGCGAACATGAATGCATCAACACTGAAGGTAGCTATCACTGCCTGTGCTTTCCAGGATTTATTGAGTCAACAGAGGATATGCACAAATGTAAAATGCACTGTGAGGAAAGCATCTGCCCAGCTGACTGTGATCCCAACAACAACGCGCAGTGCAACTGCCCCGATGGTTTCCTACTTGAAGACCAATCTTGCGTTGACATAAATGAATGCGATGGTAATTTCTGTGACCATGCATGTGATAATACACCTGGAGGATTTAAATGTTCTTGCTATGAAGGATACATACTTACAGACAAGAACAAATGTATAAAAGAAGACTTTGAAGGTTCAGGCAGCTCAACGCCTTTTGATATTTTTATACCGACGAGCAGATCTCCAACCGACAAGCCGACGTCCATCTCAGCTGGCAGTCTTTTGGGAATAATGGTTTGCATTGTTGTTTGTATTCTTTTACTGGTCTGCCTTGCTCACTGCATAATGAGACGGCTTAGTAAAATGCACCATTATGACGTGGACAAAGGCCACAATGAAATCTACGATTTTCAACAGGTGATCATTGAAAAACACAGCACACAAAAGATATTTCCAAATCGATATATAAAAAGAGACACTTAAATTCGGACACAAACTGAACTGAAATGTAAATACATAATAGTAAATATATTTGATTTTGTATGTAAACAAATATATTAGGCCTAGACAATGTCAGAACAAACTGAAACTTACCTTGCACATGTTTGAAGTCATGAATGTCAGTATTGCTGAATGTTGTTGTTTGAAGAGAATAAATGCTATTTTTAATATATAACGTGTAGCAAGTTTAATTTACAGTAACCTACCTTGTTTTGTACTCCCTCTGTCTCTACAATTCTGTAGATAGACTGAAAATTACATCCCTGCTTAAAAAAAAAATAAAATAAAATAATGTTTTTTTTTTTTTTTTTGGCCTATAATGGAAACTGTAATGTGCCTGTTGGTCTTTACTATTAATTGGTCATCTGAGGCTTGTTAAAACCATTAAATCCTAATGGAATATGTCCCAAAACACACTGCAGGAAACCATTTGTGACCCTGGACCACAAAAAACAGTTTTAAGTAGCACAGGTATATTTGTAGCAATAGCCAAAAAATGTATGGGTCAAAATGATACATTTTTCTTTTATGGCAAAAAAAATCATTAGGATATTAAGTAAAAATCATGTTTCATGAAGACATTTTGTAAATTTCCTACCGTAAATATATCAAAACTTAATTTTTGATTAGTAATATGCATTGCTAAGAACTTCATTTGGACAGCTTTTAAAGGCTATTTTCTCAATATTTTTTGGACCTCAGATTCCAGATTGGCCAAATATTGTTCTATCCTAACAAACCATACATCAATGGAAAGCTTATTTGTTATCCTGGACCACAAAACCAGCCATAAGGGTCAATTTGAAATTGAGATTTAAACACCATTTGAAAGCTAAATACATAAGCTTTCCATTGATATATGGTTTGTTAGGACAATATTTGGCCGAGATGCATTTGAAAATCTGGAATCTGAGAGTGCAAAAAAATCTAAATATTGAGAAAATCGACTTTAAAGTTTTCCAAATGAAGCTCTTAGCAATGCATATTACTAATTAAAAAATAGGTTTCGATATATTTGATACATTGCTACAAATATACCAGTGCTACTTACGACTGGTTTTGTGGTCCAGGGTCACATTTATTCATCTTCAGATGATGTATAACTCTATTTTTTAAAAATTGACCCTTATGACTGGTTTTGTGGTCCAGGGTCACATTTATTCATCTTCAGATGATGTATAACTCTATTTTTTAAAAATTGACCCTTATGACTGGTCTTGTGGTCCAGGGTCACATTTTAATGGTTGTAATGGTTGAAAATTGATGGTTTGCAAAGGCATTTGTAGTGGAAACCATTAGAATTTCTGTGATCTTTAAACGTTTTATTTTGTCTTATTTATGTTACTTCCCTCCTACAGAGGTTTCAGAGCTGGTTGTCTGAGTAATGCTGGTAAATGACCCCCTCTAGTGGGCAGTAAGGAACTAGTTTCAAGTGCAATTAGGTCACTTCATACTGGTACACCGCTCACGTAAAATAAAATATTTTATATTTAAGAAAGGCAAGAGTTCATGTCCAGTCGTTACAGTTGGTATTCAGTTGACTAACCCTTGGTGATTCCTGTATTGCACAATTGTATAAAAATTCTACACACTGCTTACTTCTTTGTAAATAAATAAAGACGATTCTGAAACTGGTCAAAAAACGAAGTTTTGAATAACAAACTTCAACTGTTGCTGCTGTTGAAATATTGCAACCGATGATAACTTACGACTTTATTAGACAAACTGAAATGATTATAGTTTTCCTAAGTTACGGTGCTCACGTTTGAAAAGCTCCTACCGGAAAATGAATCACCGGGTCAGAAAGTTATTTCCTATTTCAGAGATGTTGGGAAATGAATAAGAGAGAGCGAGAAAAAACAGAGGAAGAACTCATTATCGCCGCACTCAAGCGAGAGTAAGGATAGTTGTTTATTTGAGGCAGTACGAGTCTTAAAATTGCGTTATTGAAACTTTCTCATTTCACGCCAATCCGCCGTATGGATTAGTGACGGAACCCGGTAAGACGCTACTTATTCCTCTGTTATTACTCATTACTTAGTAGTATAACTTTCAAATTGTTGATACTTTCACCAGATCTTTTCACGCTGAAACATCTGTCTTTAATGTTTTTTTCTTTTAAGTCAGTAAACCTTGAACTTTATTTATTTTAAAGATTTTTTTGGCGTTTTTAAGACTTTATTTAGATAAGACAGTGTAGGTGGACAGGAAGCGAAGTGGGAGAGGGAGAAGGGGGTGGGAATGGGAAAGTTCCACGAGGCAGGATTCGAACTCGGGTCGCCCGCAGCACAATGGTGTTGTATGTCGGCGTGCTAACCACGATTCAGCTGCATGTCGATGGCTCTGACACAATCTAGCATACATTTAAGGCGTTTGTCGTGTTCGTCAACTGAAGAGCCCCAGATCAAGATGTCAGCCATGACTATTTCACAAAGCTGCCCAGAGAAGAGCTGTTTCTATGAATCTCTGAAAGACTGCCGGTTTAAATCCCATATGGTATTCGCAGAAATTTGTACCTTCTGAATGGGGTCATAAAAGTTGTGAGTTTCGATGATCCCTTATTCAGAGTGATCTGCCATAATCCACATTTTGCATTTTAGCCTGTGATATATCAGCGATAACTTGCTCAACAGTCTTTAATGGGTGATGAGGCCTCAGGAGAGCCGTATTAAATGAGAACTCCACTTTCAGAACAACAATTTACAAATAATTTACTCACCCCCTTGTCATCCAAGATGTTCATGTCTTTCTTTCTTCAGTCATAAAGAAACTATGTTTTTTGAGGAAAACATTTCAGCATTTTTCTCCATATAATGGACTGCCCTGAGTTTGAAATTCCAAAATGCAGTTTAAATGCGGCTTCAAACGATCCCAAATGCTGTTGTTAAAGTTGAGAAAGAAGGGTCTTATCTAGCGTAACGATCGGTTATTTTAATAAAAATAATACCATTTATATACTATTTAAAGTCAAACGCTCGTCTTGTCTTACTCTGCCTGGACTGTTTTGTTCCAGTTCATGACAGTTAGTGTATGTCGAAAAACTCCCATCTCATGTTCTCCCTCACCTTCAAAATCGTCCTATATCGCTTGTTTTACTTTTTTTGTTAAGGGTGTTTGATC
>JAHKKF010530670.1:0-11639 GCA_019740295.1 Labeo calbasu
CATAGATTAAGGTACATCTGAACAGTGATTTCCAATAATAAAATCCAAATGTCAAAAAATGGCGTTTATCGCGTTTTGCAACCAAACTCTTCATATGTAGATTGCTGGGTCTACGAAAGTAACGGTAATCCTCTGCGTCTTCAGCAGCTCAGATGTCGGCAGTAAATGACGACTGCTATGATCATTATTATATCTAACAACAGAACACCTCAGTCGCTCATTCGGCGGTCGGACTGTATACAGCTCAGTCAGGGCGGGTCTAAAGTAAAACATTTATGTCAATCAACAATCGTGGGAGTGGCCTTTGTCGGTGTGAAAAAGGGGATATTTCTTATAAAGATTACAAAAATACCACTGGGTGGATTTTTATCATAATAGGGTGGTTGTGTACACACACTGCCAACACACATTTATGTTCAAACAACATGGAAAAGTGAGTTTTGCATCTGATGACCCCTTTAAGAAATGTATTTAATTTCTGTATTTACATTTATAGTTTTAATGTTGACCCATCCCTTACACCTTAACCCACCCTAAAACCTACCTATACCACCAAACCTGTCCCTAACCTTTCCTGTATCCCACCTCAATAGCAGCAAAAGCACATTGTACTTAATTTTTGATGTAAGTAAATAGTTAAGTAAGTAAGACCAAAATTTGAGATTGAATTAGATTTTTTAAATAATATCATACACTTTAGAACATGTTTTAAACATGTGCTTTGAATGTTTTATTTAGAAAAAAAAGTTAGGCAGGACGCAACTGTCCCTTCAAAAACAAATCATGTGCATGACACCTCTATTTTTGCTCTTTTAACCTGTTCACTGGGATTTTTAGCTTGAGTGGGTGTAACAAATACTTGCTGTATTTCATATAGTGTATCCAGTTTTAGGTTTTTAATATAATCGCATATCACCTGCTGTCTCTCAGCCTAAAAAATATGAGGAAAAAAAGCACCTCATTTTCTCACTCCCACTAGTGTGAGATTCGTCTGCTCTCGGATATGATTCACACATGTGCTAAATAAAGATTAAATATTTTCAGGAAACTGTGAAATAACCATTACCTCTTTATGTTGACATAATGCAGAAACCACCAGACAATTAAAATAAGAAGGAAAAAAGCTTATGAGTTCAACTTAATAATTAGAATTAGTCTGTGAAATTAAAAGCAGAGTTTTTAGCATGTTATATCTATTAAACCAGGACCTCAGTACTTGTATGTTCAACCTGATCTCATGACGAAGAAAAACCTGTGGGGACTTTTTCACAAGACGCAAAATGTATACCACCATCAGAGATTGCGCTAGACTTTAACATTGTCCATCATTTGGACGGACAGGATCGTAAAAATCCCATCATAATCTATTATTACCCTTTAATTTTCATATTTTAATTATAATAACACAATTATAATCTCATTTTAATGAACCAATATTGATTCTTAAATCTCAGTCGATATTTTGGTCTATGCTGTTTTCAGTTGATGAATGAACAGTACATTGTGTGCCTTCCTTCCAATAAATAGCAATAGGCTAGGCTTTGTGTTACTTCTGATATGAAACAAAGTCTCAGATTTCAAATTCTGTCCATTAGAAAATTCAAGCAATAAATACTGTTTTGGTGCTCTTTAATGTGGCGTGATAGATCGTTGTAGCTTCTGTGTACTCGCCTGTGTGTAATCAAACGCCTAGGAAAACATTCGTGACAGTTTCATTTTTGTTCTGTATCCGCTGCTCTGCTACCACACAGCAGGGCACTCACCACCAACTGGACAGGGGTGAGAATTACAGCTACAATTTACAATAGATTACCCTTAGTGTAATCTGTCAAAGTGACGGACAGCCTTTAGATTTTTCCGTCACTGATAAAAAAAAAATCTGTCAATGACGGAGAATTTTCGGTTAACGCAACCTCTGACCGTCATGTACGTTTTGTGACAAATTCGATGTGAAATGTCCACTGAATGGTGCTAAAAGAGTGCTTTAGCACCATACGGTAAGTTTTATGTTTTGTACGCGTCACCTCAGTTCTGATTTGAAATTTCTGTTGGGTGGCGCTATAACTCTAATGCTCTGTGATGTTTTAAAATAACGTACCATCTGCACCACACCTAAACCTACCCGATAGTATGGACAAAAGTGAATGTGACGTAAAAACGCAATCGCAAGCATGCCGTTTTAGCTTGTTTTTCGATCTCTCATTGTGAGTCATGTTTTTCACGGGATTCGTACCCAAGAATACCGCAACCAAGTCCAATTTCGTGCCGGCTGAGCTACCAAGCAAGTTTGTTACCAGTGTTGGGGAAAGTTACTTTTAAAAGTAATGCATTACAATAGTGAGTTACTCCCTAAAAAAATTAACTACTTAAGTTTTTATGGGAAGTAATGCGTTACTTTACTTTTGTGTTACTTTTTAAATCTGGGCAGGGCTTGCTTGTTTGTTTTTAATATAAAAAGTTCTATTTTTGGCAAATGTAAAATCCTTTTCACACCAAAAGCCCCAGGTTTTGAGAAAAGTAAATTCACCTCTGTACAGTAGACCGCAGAAGAAAAAAATGTCAACTCTTCAGCAATAAAAAAAAAAGAAAACAAATGTTAGATTATCTTGAGTAATTTTGCTTATTAGTATGGTTGAATTGTATCATTGAAGGTCGGCAGCAAAGACATTAGTTAATACAATGGGATTGAATGCATAAAGGATATTTGTATTATTTAACATATTTAATTATTGCAGGTTTGCGTCATACTATGAGTTGAATTTCACTATTCTTTATTGATTTTAAGAAATACTGAATCTGTTTTTTGTGAGTAAGATGAATTAATGCATGTTCACATGTATTCTAGAACTAACATCTTACTCGCGATTTCTCTCAACATGGGGACAGGAGAGATTTTAATCAATAAATGGGGGGGTGGGGAGTAACTGGCATTACTTATTTGAAAAAATAAGTAACTCAGATATTCTCGTCAATTAAAAAGTAATGCCTTACTTTACTAGTTACTTGGAGAAAGTAATAATATTACGTTACTTGTAGTGCGTTACCCCCAACACTGCTTGTTACGTGCGGAAAGCGAAACATATGGAGCTGTAATCATAACTGTGTACGAAAATGATTATAAGTGCCTGCTGTTTTACCGCCTCTAGTGTTCATTTCTTTTATTTTCCCTTAATTGAACAGGACAGTGTAGATAAGACAGGAAAGCACTGGATGAAGAGAGAGGGAAGTGGGATCGGCAAAGGACCACGAGCCGGGATTCGAACTCGGGTCGCTGTCAGCGCAACTGCACTATATGTCAGTGCACTAACCGTGAGGCTATTGGCGCCAACTCTAGTGTTCATTTTTGTTGGAAACTGCATTGATATGTAATTAACGGTATGTATTTTGCATCTTGGGAAAAAGTTCCCACAGGTATGTTTTCGTCATAAGATCAGATAGCATTTGTTAGTGAATGCAGAGAAGAGTAAAGCATCTGTTGCACTAGAATACAGCAGATAGCTGGATGTATGGAGCGAGTAGAGACGGATAGAAGAGTGGGCGTTTATTGGAGGCCAAAAGTGAACTGAATGAGTCAGTCATTGAGTATGAGGTATAGTCAGTTATCTCCATTCACAAGCTGCCCTGTGCCTCTGTAGAGCTCATAACCCTCGGCCATTAACGGTCACTCTGTATGCCATATGTCCATATGTTGCATAATTTCGTAATCGCTCTCAGTAGTGACCAAGCCATTTAGTCTGATTTTAGTTTTGTAAGTGTTTGTGACAGTTTAATTTGCAGTGTATCATTTATCATTGATATATTAACTTCTGGTCGATTCCATTAACGCCTCTTTTGCTCTGTACTAGGACGTTCACACTGCAGGTCTTCACAGTTGTGATTTTATGGTTGGTAATTGTCAATGCAGTGCTGTCTGAATTTAACAGATTACAGTCTGGTGTGACCCACTAGGGCCACCAGCGCTGACTGTGTTCCTTCAAGGCGGTGAGAAGTAAACAGTGACAACATTAGTTTCTCATTACCCACATACATGCTGTTCTAAGGAGAGTTTCACCCGATCAATGAGCCATTAGAAATCCAAATGGGCCTTTTATCGCTAACCGCTAATCCCAGTTTGCACCTCATATAGGCTGTTTAGACAGTCCTATGAAACATCCATTCAGATCTCACCTGTACGAGAAGCAAAAAGGTTTCAAAAGAAAGATAAAAACATTGTGCTAAATGGCTTCTTAATGTCTTTATAGCTCTTTCAGTAAAAGTCTTTTCCTAAAAATCAATCAATCCTTTTCCCCCAACGCATTAGGTTTAAAATGTCCATCGTTCATTGAGAAATAAAGCTTCTACTTCTTATTCGAAGAATAATTAATTTCATTTACTCAACCTCTTGTTGTTCCAAACCTCTATGACTTACTTCCTTCCATGAAAACCGGAGCAAAGTTTAAGTAAATTCTTGTCAAATCTTCCCATCTGCCTTGGCTCTCAAATCTTATTTGCACTTTCAAATTCAAACTTGGCACCATAGGCGATTGCAGACCTATTTAGACTTCAACCCCCTCCCCTTAAAAATCTGCGGTTAAGCTGCTGGCATCCTTAAAAATCTGATTATGTAATCTTTTTTTTTTTTTTTTTTTCCACATTTGCTGAAAACAGTGGCTGCAGTAAAGCTACTTGAGGTTATTCCCCTCAGCAAGTGCAATCGAATTCACCGCCATCACTAATAAACATCTACTGACAAATGCCTTTTTAATTGCTTCATTAAAAAAATTGTCAGTCCAGCAAGACTTGAACTTGCAAATCACACTTTAAGGAAGATATAATGATCTGAACCACTCATATTCATGGGCGAAGGGATCAAGGACTAAGCGACTTCATAAGTAGAAAATCCTAGAAAGAACCAAATGCATTTTTGCATCAATGACACCATACTCATGTTAAATTTATTTAAATCATTTATATTCATTTCACATGATTAAAAATGTATATTATATTTTAAATTAATATATGTTTATTTGTTTGATTGAGGCCATGATAAATTTATATTTTTGTCCTTTTTGCACACAAACTATCGTATGACTTTTTTGATACTTTAATAGTGCTTTATGTCATTTTTTAAGCGTGACTGCCTTTGATTGCTGTATTTTTTTTTCAGTGTATGAAAAAGAGCTGACTGGACCTTCTGTGGACACCTATGGGAGGTTGTTTCCACCACTGGAAAAAAAAAAAAATCACTTCACTATTCTGACTTTTCTCACAATTGTGAGTTTACATCTCGCAAATCTGACTGTTTTTTTCAGAATTAGGAGATATAAACTCACAATAGCGAGTAATAAAGTCGGAACTGCAAGATATAAACAGGCAGATATAAACTCACAATTTCGATATAATTGTTTTGAGATATAAACTCACAATTTCGAGTTATAACTTGTCAGAATTGTGAGTTATAAAAAGTCAGAATTGTGAGTTTATATCCCGTAATTCTGACTTTATATTATGCAATTCTGTCTATAACTTGCATTTGTGAGTTTTTATTACGCAATTCTGAAAAAAAAGTCTGCATGTTATAAAGTCAGAATTGCATAATATAAAGTCAGAATTATGGGATATAAACTCGCAATTGTGAGAAATAAAGTCAGAATTGCAAGATATAAACTCACAATTCTGACTTTTTTCACAGAATTGTGTGATATAAACACAAATGTGATTTTTTTCAGAATTGCAGCATAAAAACTCGCCATTCCGAGTTATAAAGTCGGAATTGCATAATATAAAATTATGCGATACAAACCCTTTCATCTCACTATTTTTAACTTTTTTCTCGCAATTGCGAGTTTACATCTTTTTTTCAGAACTGGTATAAACTCACAATAGCGAGCAATAAAGTCAGAATTGCAAGGTATAAACAGGCTATTCAGATGGATATAAACACAATTGTGAAAAATAAAGTCAGAATTGTGAGATATAAACTTGCAATTCTGAAAACGAGCAATTACAAGTCAGAATTAGGGGATTTAAAGCTGCATTTGCAAGAAATAAAGTTAAAATTGCAAGATATAAACTCACATTTCTGACTTTTTTTTCTCAGAACTGTATTTGTATCTCACAATTCTGACTTTTTTCTCAGAATTGGGAGATAGAGACTTGCAATTGCAAAAAGTACTAAAGTCAGAATTGTGATATGTGAATATTATTGTGAAATGTGATATAAAGTCACAATTTTGAGTTATTTTTCTCAGAATTGCATAATAAAAACTCGCAATTGCAAGTTATAAAGTTAGAATTGCAATAAATAAAGTCAGAATTACGGGATATGAAATTGCAATTGCGAGAAATAAAGTAAAGTTTTTCTCAAAATTGAGTGGTATAAAGTCAGAATTGTGAGATATAAACAGGCAATTCTGACTTTTTTCCTCAGAATAATGTGACATAAACTCAATTTTGAGTTATAAAGTCAGAATTGCAAGATAAAAATCACAACTCTGACTTTTTTTTTCTCAGAATTGGGAGATATAAACTCCCAACTGCGAGAAATAAAGTTAACATTTTTTTCTCAGAATTGAGTGACATAAAGTCAGAATTGTGAGACACACTCTTAAAAATAAAGGTTCCAAAAGGGTGTTTTTGCAGTGATGCCATAGAAGAACCATTTTTGGTTTCCCAAAGAACCTTTCAGTGAACAGTTCTGAAAAGAACCACTTTGAAGAACATTTTAAAAAAAAAATCTAAAGAAACTTTTTTGATTATAAAGAACCTTTTCTGCATTTGAAATGTTCCATGGATGTTCAAGGTTCTTCATGGAACCATTGATGCCAATAAAGAACCTTTATTATTAAGAGTTTATAAAGTCAAAATTGCAAAATATAAACTCACAATTCAGATTTTTTTTCTCAGAATGGGGAGATATAAACTCGCAGTAGCAAGTAATAAAGGCAGAATAACGTTTTAAGTTTTCACAGAATAACGTGATAAAACCCCACAATTTCGAGTTATAAAGTCAGAATTGCAATTTTTCTCAGAATTGCGTAATAAAAACTCGCAATTGTGAGAAATAAAGTCAGAAGTGCAAGATATAAACTCACAATTCTGACTTTTTTTCTCAGAACTGTGTATTTGTAAATCTGACTTTATACTCACAATTGAGTTTATATTTCCCAATTCTAAGGAAAAAGTCAGAGTTTCAAGATATAAAGTCAGAATTACAGCATATAAACTCGCAATTGTGAGAAACAAAGTCAGAATTGCAAGATATAAACTCACAATTCTGACATTTTTCTCAGAATTGGGAAATATAAAATCAGATTTTTTTTTCTAAGAATTGAGTGAAATAAAGTCATAATTGCTAGATACACTCTTAAAAATAAAGGTTCCATATAAAGTGATGCCATAGAAGAACCATTTTTGATTCGCCAAAGAACCTTTCAGTGAACAGTTCTTAAAAGTACCATTTTGAAGAACATTTTAAAAACCTTTTTCGACTATAAAGAACCTTTTCTGCATTCGAAAGGTTCCATGGATGTTCAAGGTTCTTCATGGAACCACTTATGCCAATAAAGAACCTTTATTTTTAAAAGTTTATAAAGTCAGAATTGCAAGATATAAACTCACAATTCTGACTTTTTTCTTAGAATTGCGTAGTAAAAACTTGCAATTGTCAGTTATAAACTCGAATCGTGACATATAAAGTCAAAATTACGGGATATAAACTCGCAGTTGTGAGAAATAAAGTCAGAACTGCAAGATATAAAGTCGCATTTCCAACATTTTTCTCAGAACTGTGAGATAAACTCACAATTGTGAGTTATAAAGTCTAGTTCTGAGAGGAAAAAAGACTGATATTTTCTCAGAATTGTGAGTTTATTCTCACAATTCTGACTTAACTTGGAATTACGAGTTATAAAGTCAGAATTGTGAGATATAAACAATTGTCAGCAAGTCTGAGGAAAAAAAAAAATCACAACTGTGACATAAACCCACAATTCTGAGCGATAAAAAAGCCAGAATTGTGAGATAAAAAGTCACAGTTTCTCAGTGCCGAAAACCGGCTTTCAAAAACATCCTTTTGTGTTTCACAGAAAAAAATCATATGGTTTTGGAATGACATAAAGTTGAGTAAATGATGACAGAACTGTTCTCTATAAACAGCTACAGTAAGTAATACCCAAGGTTGCAAGAACATCATATGTCATTTTGCTCTGACAGCTACACATAGGCCACCTATGACAGTAATTTGTCCACAACTGTGAGTTAGTTTCAAAACTCACCTGAAGTCCCTGAGGCCAGGCACAAAAATAGACAACCCCTGTCTTTCTCCTTTCGGTGAAAAACTGAAATGTTTACAAGAGCGCTCGACATTTTGAGAAATTTGGCTGGATATGTTTAGAACATATTCTCCTGTGGTGCAACCCTCAGTTGCAACAGCAAAAACCAATAGGCAGAGCACAGTCCACTAGTCGCATACACATTCAGAGAGGGTGGTCAGTAACTCCTGAAAATGCATCAAACTAAATGGAGCCCTGGAGCTTTTAAACTTCTTGACGCTGTCAGGAATACAAATGAAACAGGAAAAAAATAGAACTCAAAGAAGTAAAAGAAGTAAATATTAGCATACAGGGCGATATATGTTCTTACTGCTGACTCTACTCATGCAGTCCTTTGAAGCCAAAGCCTTCAGATGAAAGCAATGTGCGCAGATGCAGCTCTCTCATCATAGATTCTGCTCCTATTAAATGCAAGCCTTCACAACACAACACAACCAAACCAAACTCTCAGAGGCCATTAAACAACATGAAATTACTACTACAAGCATATATCAAAAATATTAAGGACACGTTCAGCATTGGTCAGCTGGGGACAAATAAACTGACTAAGCCTATCTGCAGTTGTTTTTGTCTTTACGGAAGAAAAAAAAGACATGTCCAGTGCTCAAGCTCATTTTCGCATCATGCTCATGTGTTTAATTTAAGGATAACAAAGTGGTACGCATGATTTATTTATATATATAATCTTGTCCACTGTGGATTCATTGAATGGCTAGCGGGTCTAATTTATAAAGTGTTTTTCTACTAGCATCCCATTTGGGGGATGCACCAAAAAGACTACTTAATAGCGATCAAATGAATGGCAATGTAAACTAAGTGTTCATTACGGAGTATTTTAATGAATAGTTTACATTTTTGATAGAAACTGTGTTTATTTGTCTAATTAAAAAAATATATAATACTAATAATAATAAATTAAGTGTATCTAAAACATTGAGATACAAACACCTGAGAATTAAAAATTTGAGGTTTATATGTTTATAAAAAAATAATTAGAGCAGACATGGTTAGACTTCTACTAAAAATCCTAGTATTTAGAACCTGAATGTGTACATTACTGTTTAAAAGTGTATTTATTTGATCAAAATACAGTAAAACAGTAATAAATAATAGTGAAATGTTATTTCAGTTTTGTTGTATTATTATTTTTTTGTTTTAAATTGTAATTATAATACATATTTCTTTTCTATTTTAATATATTTTGTAGTGTAATTTATTCCTGTGAGGCAAAGCTGAATTTTCAGCAGACATTAATTCAGTCTTTAGTGTCACATGATGTATCAGAAATGATTTTAATATAATACTTTGGTGCTCAAAAAAATAGATTGAGACTGGATTTAGGTTCTGTCTGGATTTAGTCCAGATTTAGGTCCTTTTTGGATTGAGATACTATTTGGATTGATACTGGTCAGATCTGGATGAAATCTAGATTTAGGTTGTATCTGGATTCAATTTGGACTTAGATACGCAATGCGTTCGAAATACACCCAGGTCCTTTATGGATTCAGTCTGAATTCATATCTGGATGTAGTCTGGATTCAGGACACTGAACTGAGTCTTGATTCAGTCTTGATTCAGAGATATATATGTATATGTATATATATATATATATATGTATATGTATATATATATATATATATACATACTGACACTTTTGATCACTTAATGTACCCTAAAACTATTAATTTCTTAAAANTATCTGGATGTAGTCTGGATTCAGGACACTGAACTGAGTCTTGATTCAGTCTTGATTCAGAGATATATATGTATATGTATATATATATATATATGTATATGTATATATATATATATATATACATACTGACACTTTTGATCACTTAATGTACCCTAAAACTATTAATTTCTTAAAAATAATAGCAATAATAAATAAATAAATAAATAAATAGATTGACCCCAAACTATTATGATAATACTGTCTTTTTCTTTTCTTTTCTTTTCTTTTTTTTTTTGACATGGTGTCATGACAAATTTATAAAAATATTAGAATATGCCAACTGCAAACATTAAATGATATGCCAGTATGCATCTGTGTGCGTTTGGACATCACAGATTGTCTTTCTGACTTCCAGGCTTTCATATCACACTCCTGGTTCTTGGTTACTCATACATCTGTAGTCACTGGGAAACCTCCAAATGATGCACAGTCACTCACTCACCTGCTGCCAGCTGCATCCACCCGCAGATCTTATACACAGTGGCTGTACTGCAGAAGAAGAAGAAGGCGAAGCAGCCAATGCAGGAGAGGACCAACACCATGGACATCCCAATGAAGAAGGACGCAGCTTTGAAGGCGCTAGACGGGATGGAGCCAAACTCTGTGAAGCTCCCCTGGCACTTCAGGTCCCGGGACATTCCGCTCCCTATGCAGTAGTGAAAGAGGCCGAAGTAGCCAGCCTGTGGTGTGTCCATGCCGTCCCCGATCCAGTATGGCTGAACGAAACATACCACGTTGACAATGGCGAAGAGGATGGTGAAGATGGCCCACAGGACCCCGATGGCACGAGAGTTCCTGACATAGTTGGTCTGGTAGATCTTGGCTGCCTCCGTGGCTGGGAGCATCGTTGCAGGTGTCCCAGGGATCATAGATGGATTCAGTACTTCTTATGGATTCAAATAGGACTCAGGTCCTTAACTAGGTTCACCCTATATTTAGTTTGGATTCAGTTCTCAGGCGCTCTCTGGCTTCAACCTGGATATGCAGATCCTATCTGGACTGAAATCTAGATTTAGATTTTATCTGGATTCAGTTTGGACTATGTTGGATTTGAACTGCACTCAGTCCAATCTGAATTTGAGATCCTATTTGAATTGAATCTGATTTCTGGTCCGATCTGGACTGAATCTAGATTTAGGTCCTATCTGGATTCAGTTTGGACTATGATGGATTCGAACTGCACTCAGTCCTATGTAAATTGAGTCTGAATTCTGTTCCGATCTGGATTAAATCTAGATTTAGGTCTGGATTCAGTTTGGACTACAGTGGATTCGAATTGCACTCAATCCTATCTGAATTTAAGATCCTATCTGAATTGAGAATTCTGGTTTGATCTGGAATAATCTAGATTTAGGTTCTATCTGATTCCGTTTAGATTCAGGTCCTGTCTGGATTCAGTCCAGATTTAGTTCTTTTTTGGATTCAGATCCTATTTGGATTGATGCTGAATTCTGGTTAGATCTGGATGAAATCTATCTGGATTCAGTTTGGACTTCGAAATGCACTCAGATCCTTTATTGATTCAGTCAGAATTCATACCCTATGAGGATTGAGTCTGGATTCAGGTCCTTTCTGGATTCAGTCTAGATTTA
>JAHKKF010530671.1:3698-50882 GCA_019740295.1 Labeo calbasu
TGTAAACACTATGGAACAGCTGATCGGAACGTGCGCACTGTTGACGTTGACAGCAGCGCGGATTGATGGAAATGGAAAGAAAATAGTGCCGATTAAAACTGAGGTATGAATTTTGTCTGGAGTGTTTTTTGTGATGTAAATTAATCAAGCTTTGAAACGCATATAATTTTTTCACATAAAAACGCACAGTTTTGAGGCCCCGGAAACTTGCCGGGACTACTTTCATGAAAAACTTCCAGCGGCCAGAACTCTGACCAGGGAGGTGACCACAGAGTGGGTCAGCGTGTATACACTACAGTGCTGGTAAGGATTGCATACAACTTCATGTCTTAAATGGGCGAACTATCCCTTTAAAGTAGCAAACACAACATCAATACTCCACTCATGACAGGTCTATGAAAAGCTAATTTACTCAAAATAAGGTTAGTCTATCTCACAGTGGCTGCCATGCTGGGAAAACATGACCGGCCAAATACTACTCACTTTATCTTGAAAAGTCTCTCTATAAAGAGACACAAATTAATCAACAGAGCATTTCCATAAGGGCACAGTGACATGTGTAGATTAAAGTCCGAGGTGACTGTCATATCAGCTAGCAAAACAAATAAATTACTTACTGAATCTCTAACTGGGCCCAAAGGCTGGACAAATACTAACCTGCTTTGACCTCAAAGGGCAGATCAAATTCTCGGAGAGCATCTTTTCTTAGTGGGAGGTTCTCCAACTCCACTGCCCCTGGATCAATACAAAAACGAAACTTCACAAATGATACACAACACAGACAGTAAACTCTGATAAGCACAGACTAAAACAACTGCATTCAAATACCTTTGAGAAGAGCAATAGAGAGCTGGTCAGTGTTAAGGTTGCTCACATATTTGCCCAGATATGTGTTGAGCACCCAGGCAACAAGTCCCTCCAACATTATAGGAAGGGAACAGTGCACTGGGATTAGTCAGTTAAAGTAAATCCTAGCAGCGGTGAAATTCACAGTTAGCGTTCGCTCCAGTCATCTGAAGTCTGAGGAGTCAAAGAAACACAAACAAAACACAAAGTTTTTAGCAGTGCTGCTAAAATAGCAGTAGTTTTTAGCCTTTTTGACTTGAAGGCTTTCCATGGTCTACAACAATATTCAAATTGTTCATGATTCATTGGATAAAGACTTAGGACTTTCTACCAAATAAAACATTTTAGAGCTTGGAATGGAAAAATGAAAATTCATTACAAAAAGATTTTATTACTGTACATGCCTTTTCCAGGTCTAGAAATCACACCTAAAATTTACATCAACAGCTTTTTCGAGATTGTGGGAAGCCTGGCTGTTCAAAGAAACTCAAAAAGGTCGACATAATTAGAAGAAGCTAACTGGTCTTCACAGAAAATCGTTGCATTTGTGATCTTCATTGTCAAAAATGACCACTACATTCTACAGATCAGCCACAATGAAGTGGCATTTCATGTCTAAATACATACCCAAATGCAAACTCTAATAAAAGTAATTATACCATGGTATTACATATGGTATTTCTCCTACCGGATGGCATCAGTCTCCCTTACATGGATTGGATTTCAAATATCTGCAATTTAGTTCAACAAAAACAATGTATACTTTGAAAAGAATATAAAAAAATATATACACTACAAGTCAAAAGTTTCTGGACAGTCTCTTCTGCTCACCAAACCTGCATTTATTTGATCCAAAATACAGCAAAATCAGTAATACTGTGACATATATTTTGCTATTTAAAATAACTGCTTTTTATTTGAATATATTTTAAAATGTAGTTTATTCCTGTGATCGAAGCTAAATTTTTAGCATCACTACTCCAGTCTTCAGTGTCACATGATCCTTCAGAAATCATTCTAATATGCTGATCTGCTGTTCAAGAAACAATTATTACTATTATGATCAATATTTAAAACAGTTGAGTACATTTTTTTCAGGATTCTTTAATGAATAGAATTCATTTATCTAAATTAAAAAGCTTCTGTAATATTATGCATTATACCACTCAAAAGCTTGGAGTCAGTATACATTTTTTTTTAAAAGAGATTATAGAAATTAAAAGGATGCTTTAAATTGATCAAAAGAAAAGTGATGATAAAGACATTTATAATGTTACAAAAGATTTATATTTCAGATAAATGCTGTTCTTCTTAACTTTCTATTCATCAAAGAAACCTGAAAAAAAAAATCTACTTAGCTGTTTTAAAAATAATAATTTTAATAAATGTTTTTGAGGAGCATAATCCAAATATTAGAATGATTTCTGAAGGATCGTGTGACATTGAAGACTGGAGCAATGATAGTAAAAATTCAGCTTTGAAATCACAGGAATAAATTACATTTTAAAATACATTTAAAAGAGAAAAACAGTTATTTTTAAATAGTAAAAAATTTTCAAAATTGTACTGCTTTTGCTGTACTATGGATCAATAAATGCAGGCTTGGCGAGCATAAGAGGCTTTTTATATATAAAAATAAAAAATAAAAAAACATTAAAAATCTTTCTGTCCGAAAACTTTTGACTGGTATGGAATGGTGTATTTTTCCATATTTACATTATTTTATATAGACACATACTACATGATGAATATTGTACTAGTGTAGCATCATAAAATCCCATCAAAATACAAAATATTTAAGAATAAATATTATTAGGAAATATAATATATTCAGTTAATAATAAAACATTTATGTTTATTGTCTTCGGTTTGTTTTGAACGCAAATAATCACAACTCTCACAATTCCTAAGTGACCAGTATCAAGAGTTTAATGCTTGTTTTGTCTAATTTGAAATCATCTTGAGGCCTGGATGTTTTATGTGGCCCCCTGGCTCCCTGGTTGAGAACCACTATCTTTGTAAACAATTATTTGCAATACTAAAATAAACAGACAAAACCAACACAAGTCATTTTTTAAGTATCTGCTAAACAATTTCTACAGTTTGTACAGCAGAACCTCAGGGGTTGACAGCCTCAGTCACTTTAACTGCATATTTTCCCATACAATGAAAGTGAAAGTGAGGCTATCATTTTGCAACTCATTATGCTGAATGAATACAGACAGAACAAACATTTTTAAGTGAACTAACTACGTAGTGAACTTACCATGGTTATGAGACCGTCTGTTCCTCGGTCAACCGCAGTCTATGATCATTTCAGTCCAAATAAAGTTAAGATCTCCACTGTCCAAGCCAAGCAAAGTCCTCCTCTCTGACGAGAAGCTGTCCTTGCTGGCTAAAAAGAAAGTAAAATATCTCCTTTCTTTGTAAAGACCCTTACATAACACCGCGCAGCTGACAACCACAAACAACAACAAACTAGTGCTTGTGACGAACAAGACAGCACAGCTCTCTGTGACTCAGAGGCAGTGACACAGGGCAGCGCTAGCATGTGCGCTCGTCCTTTAGCATTACGCGACAACTGCCTGCCAACTTTAAAACAGGACAAACAACTGAACAGAGTGACCGGTCACAATCCGTAGTCTAGTTCTGCACTGGTCCGAGTCTCTTGCGAAATACGCCCTGACCTCTAGGCACAATTTGTCGTAGGTTCTCTGCACTCATCTCTCAACTTCCAACATGTCAAACTGACTGAATTCATGTAACGCTTCCTGGAACCTGCGACGCTTCCGGTCACGTGCCAAAACAAAGCGAGTTCTCCCTACGTCATTGGGGTAATAGGTCGTCATGTGACATCTAGCGTTTGGAGGGTGATCTGAGAATACATTCATTACTGTTGGGCTGTTTTTCACTGATGACGCAAATATGGAATCTTGAGTAATTAGATACAGTAATAAAGGGCCAGACGATAACAGGTCGACCTGTTATTGTGCGCAGTCATATCGTTTTCTATGGCTGCAGTTCCGTTTTCATACATGTGGGGGCGGAAGAGACACGCAGTGGCGGCAGAGCGATTCAACTTCAACAAGTTGGCCAACTGATAACATTTTGAGGTAAACGACGACTACTATTTACGTATAAACGGTTTGTTATGTAGTATAATTTTTTTATTACTACATAACTATATTCCAACTAGAACATAAAGTTTAATGTAAGACTACAGAATTGCTTTACATGAAACTGCTTTCAAAATATCACAATCAAAGCCATTAAAAAACCAGTAGCAAATACGTTTTAAAAATTATTTATTTACAGTTGAGGTTAAAAGTTAAATACACATTGCAGAATTTGCAAAATGTTAATTATTTTACCAAAATAAGAGGGATCATACAATATGCATGTTTTTTCTATTTTATTTTATGAATAAGATATTTAACATAAAAGACGTTTACAAGAAAAAATAATAGTTGAATTTATAAAAATGACCCCGTTCAAAAGTTTACATATGCTTGTTCATGAGTCCCTTGTTTGTCCTGAACAGTTAAACTGCCCACTGTTCTTCAGAAAAATCCTTCAGGTCCCACAAATTATTTGGTTTTTCAGCATTTTTGTGTATTTGAACCCTTTCTGGGTATGACTGTATGATTTTGACATCCATCTTTTCACACTGAGGACAACTGAGGGACTCATATGAACTATTACAGAAGGTTAAAACACTCACTGATGCTTCAGAAGGAAAGACAATGCATTTAGAGCCAGGGGTGTAAACTTTTGAACAGAATGAAGATGTGTACAGATGTGTTTTTCATCTAGTGCTGCCCTTCAGAAGCTATAGAAGATGCTTACGTTTCCCAGAAGACAAAATAAGTCAAATTTACCCAGATCTTCAAATTCAAAACGTTTTGACCCCCACACTTTTTGTGGTTAACCAAGTTAGATTGCAAGAGGTAAAAAAAAAAAAAGAAAAAACAACTTTTTCTTGCACTCAAATTATTATTATTCTTCATTTTCCTTTCAGCCATACTGCCTATAGTTTATTATTCTCATGCACAATTATTTATACAAGTGTATTATTAAATCCACTGTGCGGGGTTATTATATTTAATAATCATTACATCTATCTCATTTATCTCTTCTGTTAAGCAGCAGTGTGTTCATGCATCTCTAATTACTAAACTTCACTACAGCGATCCTATGAATTCATTAGATCTGACAAAATGCACTAAGCGGTGTAATCCATGCAGACCCTATATCCAGTGTAATCCCCCAGCTATACCAGGCCTTCCAGAGGCCAGAGGAGTTGTTGAGGTCCCATCCTTCCTCCATACATTTCAGGGGCAAATAGACTTGAGGACTGTTTGCCATAGATCTTGAGATGAAATGCACCACTCTTCTCCTGAGCACATAAAATAACAATAATCCCAGCACATGTGGAGCTCTGCACCCCCCTGGCTGGTCGTGTGCATCCACATAATCCCAGCCTGCCTACAATAGCATAGAAGGCCATCTGTTCAGCTCATAGCCCTTTAAAACTCCACATCTGGACAGGGGAGTGGGGGCAGTGCTCTTACTCTCTCTTTTAGTCTGTATCTCTTTTTTCTCCCCTCCTTCTGAAGTTCACAATTGAGATTACGTATTCTGTCAATTTGTATTTTACTTAACACGATCATGCATTATAGAGATTCTTGCTATCACATATGTCTGTAAGCATAAATATCTTGTTTGAATGTAATGTTCTACAGAATATACATACAACTGTATAACTTAACCTGAATATAACTTTATGTAACTTACCTTAACCAGACTCCAAACCAGTGGTTCGGTGGTTCAAATGGTAGTTCTTACAAAACTCATAAAAAATTCTAAATAAAATACACTACCAGTCAAAAGTTTTGAACAGTGAGATTTTTTAAAAATCTTTTTTTTAAATTTTAAAATATATTCAAATAGAAAACTGTTATTTTAAATAGTCAAAATATTTTAACATTTGACAGTTTTTGCTGTATCAAATAAATGCAGGCTTGGTGAGCAGAAGAGACTTCTTTATAAAAAACATTAAAAATCTTACTGTCCAAAAACTTTTGACTGGTAGTGGATCTTATACTTAGCAATGCTTTTTGAAACCTCAACAATGCACACAATGTGTTTTCCCTTTTAACTACCATTGACAGGCTTTTCATACTGTAATCACACTCACCACTGTAAACTAACCAGCATCGGTGTCAGAAACAGGATGCAGGGTCATGCTGCTCTTGTTTTCAGGGATCTTGGTTTCGTTCTCAGGTCATAGTCCACCACTGGATAATGAGTGGACAGTTGGAGGATCAGTTTCATTTGCCCTGAATGTAAAACAATCTTGCCCCCTGTCCAAGTAAACAAGCCTTAACACATACCTTCATACCAGGCACATGCCTTTATGTTCAACCGACTTGTTATTGTAACCTTTGACCTTTACCATTTACTCACCTTTAAAACTGAAAAGTGATAGGAAATTATTTATTGAAGTTGTAGTTTTTCACAACGTTAAAATGTTTTTAAAGGAGTTCACTTCTAGAACAAAAATTGACAGATAATGTACTCACCCCCTTGTCATCCAAGATGTTCATGTCTTTCTTTCTTCAGTTGATAAGAAATTATGTTTCTCGAGGAAAACATTTCAAGAATTATCCCCATATAATGGACTTCAATGGTGCCCCCAAGTTTAAACTTCCAAAATGCAGTTTAAATGCAGCTTCAAATGGCTCTAAATGATCCCAACCGAGGAATAAGGGTCTTATCTAGCATTTTCGAAAGAACAAATTGATAATTTATATACTTTTTAACCTCAAATGCTCGTCTTGTCTCGTCTCTGCTATGCGCATGCGTACTCTGTGTAATCTGGGTCAATACAGTTAGGGTATGTTGAAAAACTCCCTTCTCATTTTCTTCTTCAATGTCAAAATCATCCTACATCGCTGTTTTACCAATTTTTGTAAAGGCCGTTTGATCTTCTTTGCATGTTCACTTTGAAAACACTGGGTCGGTACTTCTGCAGCAATGTAGGGTGATTTTGAAGTTGGGGAAGAAAACAAGATGGGAGTTTTTTGACATACCCTAACTGTATTGACCGTATTGAACCGGAAAAAAAAACAGAGTTCACGCAGACCTAGACAAGACGAGCGATTGAGGTTAAAAAGTATGTAAATTGTCCATTTTGTGTAAAAAAATGACTGATCGTTTTGCTAGATAAGACCCTTCTTCCTCAGCTCGGATCGTTTAGAGCCATTTGAATCTGCAGTTAAACTGCATTTTGGAAGTTCAAACTTGGGGGCACCGTTGAAGTCCACTAGTTAAAATTGCTTATTTCTCTGGATTTAAACATTCTTTGAAACATTTGGAATAATGTATGTACACTAGTCAACAAAATATATAACACTGTTCTACTGGTTTTTGAATATTTTAATAAAAAAAATCTTACATATTGTGCCTTTAAAACTCAGTTATGACACTGTGCATTAATATTTAATGTTCTTAATTATTTTCTAGAGAATGGCCATCCAAATCATACTGAGGAAGTAAACGTTAAGGAAAGAAGCAGGAATGTTACAGTAGTTTCACCACATGATAAAAAGTCAAGTCAATTTTAAGGAGAGGAAAGTCAGTGAAAAATAGCCAGGGACAGGAGGAAACTTGATTAGTCAAATATTCCAAACCCATCCTCAGTAGCGGTGTCTGAATTCAACGCAACTGGCCCACAGACACGTAACCATAGCAACAACAAGATCTGAATGTTGAAGAATCGTAGCCTCATTTTGACAAATTCTTACCTCTGTCTCTTTCAACTTTTTACCCTAGAAAATAAGCAGGCAAAATGAGCACAAATAAGCATTGTGTGCTTCCATCCTCTCTCATCTGCATCTAAAGGGGATGTCTGTGGAATCCACAGCCTTCTTTTGCATGCTTTCATCTGTCGCCTGTTAAATTCATGACCCTGAGTAAAACTCAAACGTCACTGTTGCTAAGTCATGGATATCTCCCAACCAAGGCATATATATTAAGCTCAATTTTAAAAGCTTTCATCAAGACAAAAACCTCCTCCAGCATCAACCTAAAAAACTCTATGTGCAGTAAAAGCAAAATGAGGTTACATAAAGGCAAGCATTTGCTCTATTGTTTGTTTTGCACTTTGAGAGCTTCCAGGGCTTTCCGGGTCAAAGGAAAAGAAGGAATGATACAGCATGTCACTGGCTGCACCTGCAGGAACTTAGTGTTATTTTCATGAGATGGTGGCAGAAAGCAGGACCGCTTCATCTAGTTACAATATGGCCTAAGACAATGTGACCAGTTTTCTTGTTTAGAGATAAATGTAATCATTATTTGTGCACTAAAAAGTATACTTAAATAATAACATATAATATAACTATTAACATATAAAAATGTTTAAGGAGTGATACGGTCAGAAATTAACTTTTCCATTAAGGGGCAATATTTGATTTCCAGGGGAATTTTTTATATTCATGAGTGCAATTTTTATAATCACCTTATTATAATCACCATACTATGTTGTCTTTTATGTCAGATACTTAAATTTACCCAATTGTTTTAATCAGTATTTAAACTGTTGTTAATAACAATAGCCTGTTTAAACAAGAGCTCACAGGGCTGCAGTATTATGACAGAAATAATTATTTTAGATTATTGCTCGTTATATTGTAATAATGATTATTGATATCGATATATAAAAAACAATATACAAACGTTTGTTTCGTGTCTTCATTTTGGGCACGTCACATTCTGGCTTCACAGACAAACATGTCAGTCCATGACGCTGGTCTAGCGCAAGTTATGCATAAACTACAATAATCACTGAAGCTACAAAATTAATCTTTTATTTACATCGTATCTACACTGTTTTGTTTATGATGAGGGGAATTAGCGAGCGTGCGTAATGCGCTGATTAATCTAAGTGCCTTTGATTGGCGCATTTTCAGCACTGACTAATTTAAGCGCCTCTGATTGGACAAAGCATTCTTAAGTTAAACAGAAACGCATTTGATTGGTTATAAGGCTCAACGCTCCACAAAACAGCGTGTAAATACAATCGGATGCAGTGTGAGCAAATCTGAATGTAATCCCGCGCATTGTCAATCAATTTTGCAATACATTTTAATCGAGACAGATGTAATGAATTGTTAAATTGTGTAGAGGCATTTTTTGCCCCTTTGTCTTAAATTTATAGGAAATATTTGTTCATTTTGGTGGCATTTTTACCACACGCCTAGGGCTCAAGTACCTTATGTGTGGAAAAAAAGAGGATGACATAATAATTGACCTTTTTAAACACTTTGGCGTCAATGTTTATTTAGTCATTACATATAGTAAAAAAGGAAAAAATGTTACGAGACAGAATTGACATAAAATGAAGGACAAAAAGTTCCCTTTTAATTTAACTTTCAAAATACCTTGATTGAGTAATCGATATACAGAATATAATTGCGACCCTTCTGTAACTACAGCAAGCGTATTAAGAGTATGCATGACATTTATAAAGTCGTTGATATTCAAACGTGTCTTACGATATTTATAATAAAACTGAATTGACTGGTGGTTTGAAACTTTTACATGAATAACATGTCACAATGTATGCTCATTTTATGTTAATTCTTTGGTGATATGTGCCATTATGATTTATGAAAAATGGCTTACAGTATGGCTCACTGGGATTGTGTGCAATATGTCGTCTGTATTTTAAAGTGCAAGTAGCTAAACCTTACTAAACTGAGCAAGATTCATGTACACAATACCAAAAATAACTCATGTAGAAAATACTAATTAACTCGCACATTTCCATAAAAACACTATTGTTGCTATTTGATGTCAAAATATAATGCTGATCACTTTTGAATACGGGGCATGAGAACTGCATTTTCTGTAACAGTTTTAGTCTTAAGGCTCAATTCGATCATTGGTGTTCAAGTATAAAAAAAACATGATGCTCCATTCAAGCATCACGTATGAAGGTTGTCACACAGGGGCCTAATTCAGGGTTCTTTTGTCATGGAAATAAGGTTTTTCACCTCTTTATCCAATCCCTTGGCTTCCACTGTGTGGTGCATTATGGGTCATTTGTAATCCCCATTTTGTCCAATAAGTCCCCTCAGTCCTCTGCCTCCTCTTCATCTGTCCTTTTGGATTTGAGCCGCTGGAAACAGTGGATAGTGGAGGCCAGAAAGAAACTGGCGATAATGGCTGCCACTGAAATACAAATCCCAGAAAAAATCACTATGAGATAATCAGTGAGCGTTAGCAGTCCACGACACTCGCGAAAACTGTCCTCAGAAAGCACGCTGAGGGGCACCTGCCGCCCGTCCCCTGGAAGAGAGCACTCCATACCCTCTAACCCTGGAATAGAGAAAGACAAAGAGGGGAACAGTTGTTATTGAACATCTCATGGTACTATAATAGCGTGATATGAAGTCCACACTTTTAAGCTTTTATTTTGACGGAAACGGCAGTAGAGCTTTTATTTTGAAGGAAAACTCCAGCTTCAGTGAAAACAGGCTTACAAACAAGCGGCAACCTCTCGCTCTCTCTATTGAAAAAACACAGAAGTGATTTAAACTGCAATTCATCAACTGGCCACTAGAGACCAGCTCCAAAAGGGAGTCAGTCCCATAGACTCCCCATGTTAAAATGCCCAACTTTACAGCAGAAAAAATATGTTTACAGTCAACTGTGATGGGGGTGAATTTTTTTTATAACTCATCCGTTTGAATTATATTAAGCCTTAAAGTTCTGCATAATTTAGGGCGTGGCCACTTGAGTGACAGGTGGATTACTGCTGCTGTCACCACCGCCACGCTAGACAGGCGTAGTTTCAGCAACCAGCTCCACCCACGTCCCGCCTCTTTGCCCATTTTCGATTATCCGGGAGTGACGTGAGGTGACACAACGCCAAGATGGCGACAACCGACTCCCGCATTCTAAGAGCATAAAAAATGCTCTTCAGAAACGTACGGGTGACGTCACGGACACTACGTCCATATTTTTTACAGTCTATGTTTACAAAACGCATTTCACTACAAATATAGTAAAATGCTGTAGTTGTCTTCCGCGGTGGCCTTTGTGTTCACAAACGTGCTGTAAACTCACAGTACATGCAATAAACGAGTTCAGTGCATTCATTCACCGTGAACAAAGAAGTCCTGGGGCACGGAAAAGCTAATCGCCTGAACGCCATGTGCGCTACACTTTGAAACGTGCTGCGAAAACAGACTTGATGAAGGGATTTAGCCATATTGTGCTTTCCGTTTTAGTTCGGTTGACTGATACTGTGCCAAAGCATAATGGTCCAAAACACAGTTTTAAAGAAGATTAATATTTTCAAAACTACTCTTTTTGGCTGGAAGACCTTTATTTGACAAATATTGTACTTAATTCACTTCATCTGCGATAGAGTGAGCAAACACTGTGAGAGCTTCTCTAACGAGAGCAGAAAGTTTCCGACTTGACCACCGTGTCTGGTTGACCACCGTCTGTAGCCGCAGTTCATGTCGAACACACCTAATGTTTCTTATCGTCATGTGACCACGATAATATAGAGACAGTTTTGCCATCACGATATCACTATATTGATAAAATCGTTACATCCCTATTAAACATACAGAATAGAAGATTGATGTCAGAATATACCTTGTGTATAGGGTTAGTTCACCCAAACATGAAAATTATGTCAATTATTACTCACCCTCATGTCGTTCCAAATCCGTAAGATCTTCGTTCATATTTGAAACACAAATCTGAGAGCTTTCTGACCCTGCATAGACAGCAATGCAACTACCACTTTCAAGGCCCAGAAAGGAAATTGTAAAATAGTTAGTGTGACATCAGTTGTTCAACCACAATGTTATGAAGTGTTGAGAATACTTTTTGTGTGCAAAGACAACAAAAATGACTTTATTCAACAATTTCTTCTCTTCCATGTCAGTCTTTGATGTACGTTCACACGTAACGCAAAACGCAAATACTGACACAGAAGAGAAAAAAATGTTGAAGTCATCTTTTTTGTTTTCTTTTTGCACAAAAGGTATTCTCGTAGCTTTATAAAATTACGGTTGAACTACTGATGTCACATGGGTTATTTTAATAATGTCCTTACTACTTTTCTGGGCCTTAAATGTGGTAGTTGTGTTGCTGTCTATCCAGGGTCAGAAAGCTCTCGTATTTCATCAAAAATATCCTAATTTGTGTTCTGAAGATGAACAAAGGTCTTACGTATTTGGTCCAACATGAGGGTAAATAATTAATAACAACATTTTCGTTTTGGGGTGAACTTTCCCTTTAACTTCACTTTTTGTGCTATTGGACTAGGGTTTGAGTTCTAAACTATTTTCATAGTACATTGAACTTCTATGTAAAAAAAAAAATAAAATAAAAATAAGGATTACTTAAAAAAAAAAAAAACATGTCATTATCTGACCTCTTTATTAAAAGTGCCTTGATAAAGACGGCACAGTGAATCTTTTTGGTGAAGAGTCCATGGAACATTCAGTTTAGTCTCTCATGACCAGTGTTCAGTTACCAGACTTGTATGAGTTTCCGAACCAGCTCACATGTCAGGTCACTAATGTCACAAGCATCCTCAGCTGCACAATATCATGAACGAACATTATCCAAGTTTGAACAAAGCACCCTCTTTCTGCAATTTGTAAAAATCTCAACAATTTAAGAATATTACACATCATGAGATGATTAAATGATAAACCAATCCGCACAAAAATGCACAAAATATGTGACCCTGGACAACAAGACCAGTCAAAACCAACCAACCAAACAGAGATTTCATCATCATCTGAATAAATATGCTTTCCATTGATTGTATGGTCTGTTAGGATAGGACAATATTTGGTTAAGATACAAAAATCTGGAATCAGAAGGTGCAAAAAAAAAAAAAAAATTCAAAATATTGAGAAAACGCCTGTCCAAATTAAGTTCTTAGCAATGCATATCACTACTCAAAATGTAAGTTTTGATATATTTACGGTAGGAAGTTTACAAAATATCTTCATGGAACATGATCTTTACTTAATATCCTAATAATTTTTGGCATAAAAGTAAAATGGATCATTTTGACCCATATAAAGTATTGTTGTCTAATATACCTGTGCAACTTATGACTGGTTTTGTGGTCCAGGGCCACATATTTATACATATGGGCTGAAATATGATACAGACATTTCAGGTACATGTTGCAATTCAATAAAGCAATAAAGTGTATATATACTACTGTTAAAAAGCTTGTGGAGTAATGACTAATGAAAATTCACAGAAATAAATAACATTTTAAAATAAATTTAAATTGAACAGTTATTTTAAACTGTTACACTTTACAATAAGGTGTCACTTGTTAACATTAGTTAATGTATTTTCTAACATGAACAAACAATGAACAATACATTACACTATTTATTAATCTTTGTTAATGTTAGTTAATAAAAATAGTCGTTTATTGTTTAACTAATGTTAACTAAAACAACTTGTGATTTTAATAACGCATTAGTAAATGTTGATATGAACTAAGATTAATGAACGCTGTAGAAGCTTTGTTCATTCTTAGTTCATTAACTAATGTAGTTAACTAATGAACCTTATTGTAAAGTGTCACCTTTTAAACTAATAATATTGTTATTTTTGCTGTGTTTTGGTCAAATAAATACATACTTCGTGAGCAAAAACTAAAAAGAAGTAAGTACATGTTGCTAATTAAATGAAAAGTTAATCTGTCCCCCAATTTATTTTTTATTTCACTGTCTGTTCCAGTTTATATTTCCCATTTAATTTCTTTTGGTTCAGCTCTTTAAAGGCCATTTGATGGTCACGTATCCAGACAGCGTATCGCTTCAAAAAATAATAAATGAGCAAGCGGATTTCAAACTCAAGGCTATGCACTTCAGTTGAATATGTGCACTAGCACTCAATGCCATTACATTCAA
Organism: Labeo calbasu; assembly: GCA_019740295.1. Taxonomy (NCBI): domain Eukaryota; kingdom Metazoa; phylum Chordata; class Actinopteri; order Cypriniformes; family Cyprinidae; genus Labeo; species Labeo calbasu. The sequence continues at coordinate 17,516 of JAHKKF010530671.1, forward strand.
GTGCCTTTCTGTTACACCTATGAGCTTGTTTTCCAAATTCATGCTTGATTTGCATGCTTTGATTCATGATGAAAAACAAAGTGCTTATGAGATAGACACATCTGTTTGAGATCAAGATAAAAAAGGCATCTATCACAAAATAAAATGTTACAGAAATTAAATCAGTATAGAGAAATATGTCCTATTATAGCATAGTGGTATTATTACTTGAAAATCTCTGTATGTAGCAATAACACCGAGCTGCAGCTATGACTCAGAAAACTCCTGTTACATAACAGGAAGATAAGATGCGAGATGGGAAGCTTTCCAATTTTGTTTGTTTTTTTCCCTCTCTTTATGGGAAGCGTTTGTGAAATATTCCTCGTTGGTGTGTATTTTGATTTTCACAGAGGGAGGTTTAATCTCCTTTCAGCCGTGTGATCAGCGGACACCAGATGACAGATTTGAAGCGGAACATCGCCTACGTAATACAGCCACGCTGACAGACAGACACAACAGAGCGGCAGAGCTCCAGAGCCCCATCTCCTCTCTAATTGCATTCACGCTCAAAACCCCTAGTGATTCTGTGTAGCCGTTTGTTCTTAAAACTGGATTTTTTGAGCGAAAATAATAAGACACGCCATTCTCATCAATACGTAACCCTCCGTGTCATAACACAATGCCACCATGTTTCTTCATGTCATTGGCCAAAGTCAGTTGACATCATCATCAAACGTGTGAGGCAGTAAGTGCGAGTGAGTCACTCCATCCAGAAGGGGTTTTCCACATGCAGGGGATTCAGCGACCTCAGCCTCCTTTGTTGGGTCTGTCACGTGGCTGTTTGCCCAGCTCTACGAGCTCATCTAATGTTTTACCACTTCAGAGCGATCCCCAAGAGCGAAAATCGCAAATCATCAACGTACACGCACATGCTTTTACCCATTTAGAAAATTCTCACAGCGGCCACAAGCTCGTCTAGCCTGCTGTCACCACATATGTGTAACACGAGGAAGACGCTGCCATGTTCTTACGTTTGCATCAGTGAAATGAATCAAAGCTGCGCCTTTGTAGTGTAGCACAACTGAATATATGAATGTCATTATCATATTCACATTACACTGAATTCATTCAATTCACTTGATTAATGTGCTTAAAACCCTGTAGACTTGAATAAATCCATCCTGTTACATTTTGCGCTAAATACATGGCTTGTTGGCATAATTGTGAAATAATGTGACGCGGTAACCTCTCGGGCTCTGTCTGTTGACCTTTGAGGGTTGTTAAAAGAGTCGTGTGTGCAGCTGTCACATATACGTACGTCACTTTACATGCTTTGCTTACGTACTCAACACTGTATTTGGTGGAAATCCTGGTTCTTGCCCTTGAAAGACTCAATATCCAATTACCAGGCAACTGAAAGTGTGCCAGAAGTGTGCTATCATCAGTATCAGATTCAATGTTGGGTTGAATAATGGATGTAACGTGTTCATCCATACCCAAGTGCCAGAATTACAACGCCGTAAGGGAGTTTAAACTAGTGGCCCTAGGGCTATCTAAATTAAAGACTACATTATGTAGTTTTTAAAGTTTTTAAATACCGTCTAAATTTAAAATACTGTGTCATTTTTGTTTCTTGAGTTTAGGGCTGTCACTAAGTTTTTTTTTGTTTGTTTTTTGTGTAATCGAGTAAACTGACGATTATTCTGACGATTAATCAAGTCTTTGGATAATTATAATTTATTTGTAGTAATCAAAATAGACCTAAGTGAACAATAACCTTTAAAGTTACTTAATGGGGTCATCGGATGCCCATTTTCCACAAGTTGATATGATTCTTTAGGGTCTTAATGAAAACTTTATAATATACTTTGGTTTAAAATTCTTACTGGTAGTGTAGAACAACACCGTTTTTACCTTGGCAAAATCAGCTCTGCAAAAATCATCCCATTCGGGTCAAGGCTGCTTTAAATGCAAATGAGCTCTGCTCGCCCCNCCCCTCTCTTCTCTCTGTGGATTGACAAGCTGTTTACTTTAGCCGCTAAACTTGCTAACTAGCATGTTATTAGGAAAGGCGATCGCAAAGATTCATAAAAAAAACCTTGTACTCACTTCTTCTGTAGGTGAAGCTGGATCACGAATGATTTGCGCGAACATAGACGGATATATGTAGATCGGGAGGCGCATTCCCTTCACAAACAAACGTAATTTACTGCATCTTCAGCAGCACAGATGTTGGGAGTAAATGATGACCACTACGTTCATTATTACATCCAGCAACACAACACCTCAATCGCTCGATTCTTGTCTAATTTACATCCCTGCTCCGGCAACAAAACATGGAGGCTGGACTGTTACAACTGATCTGAGGTAAACTGCTCATGTCAATCAACTATCGTGGGAGCGGCCTCTGTCAGTGTGACGCAACAACAACAGGCATCTGAGAATGGCTTGATCTGAAAAAGGGGATATTATTTTTACAGATTAATTAAAAACCACTGCATGGATTTTGACCATTACAGGGTAGATTTTTACATTCACTGCCAACACACAACATGTAAAAGTGAACTTAGCATCCGATGACCCCTTTAAAAAACCTATATAATAGCAATGAGGCAATAATAATTAGTTCAAAATAAAAAGTATTAAAGCGCATATATTAAAACCGCATATATTTAATCAAACCGTAGCATTGGTGAATTCTTAAAAACATTATGCTTTATTATAATTTTTAAATGGTTTTAATATGTGGAATGCGCCACTTCCGGTATTTTGCTGATTACTCGACACGGTCAAAATGCAATCAAGGTTTTTTAAAAATCAAAAACACTAATAGAATCGAGGAATCGTTGCAGCCCTACTTGAGTTACAAATAAAACAATCTAGTTGCCACTGATTGCGTTCGGAGCAGCGCCAACATAAAGCGATTTTGCGCTATGGGTGTCCCGAGTTCAAATCCCACCTTGAGTACCTTTCCTGATCTCGCCCTCTCTCTCTCCCACTTTGCTTCTTGTCGCTTCTACGCTGTCCAATAGCAAGGCAAAAACGCCACCGCCAGCACTTATAGTATTATATCAACCCAATCTCATGACGAAAATGTACCTGTGGGAACTTATGAAATACGTATCGCCATGTGTGTTTTGTGACATATTCGATGTGAAATGTCCACTGAGTGGCGCTAAAAAGAGTGTTCGTTTTTCTTCCCCGGAACAGATGAACGTATATATGGTACATTTTATGTGATGTTGGTTTGTACGTGTCACCGCAGTTCTGACTTGAAATGTCCATTGAGTGGCGCTATAACTCTAATGCTTCGTGACGTTTTAAAATAACGTACCATCTGCGCTACACCTAAGTATGAACGTAAAAACGCAATCACAAACATGCCGTTTTAGCTTGTTTTTTGATCTCCCGTCTTTAAGACCTCTCATTGTGAGTCATGTTGGATTCTGCATCCTAAGTCTTATTCTGTGCCGGCTGAGCTACCGAGCAAAGAAACATACAGAGCTGTAATCATAACTGTGTACGAAAATGATTACAAGTGCTCGCTGTTTTACTGCTTGTAATGTTCATTTCTGTTTAAAACTGCAGTGATATGTACTTAGTGGTATGTATTTCCAAGTTCCCAAGGTACGTTTTTGTCATGAGATCAGGTAGCATTATGTAGCTTTGTAACGCCAAGCTCAGTTTAATTTTCAGGGAATTAATGATGAAATACACATATGGAATACTGTTAATTTTGGTAAACATGTCTGCCAAATGTAAAAATCTAAATAAATACTAGATATCTGAAATGTCTAAAACATCTTAACACATTCTAGACAATCTGGACTGATTTGGTTCTTCTCCGCATTTGTTCATCAATACTAAATGTAGTTACATTGAATTTAAATTAATTCGTAAATAATGTCGTAAAGAAAAGAATAGTTTGAGAGAATTGTGTATACATTCTTTGAACACAATGAAACAAATCCTCAAGTAATATTCATCCATAACATTTACAGTATGGCCTAAATGTCATGTCCTCCCCTTGGTAAAACCGACATAAACTTAGTAAATATTATATATAATTATCTTCAAGATTTAATAGTAAACTCAAATGATATCTTGCTAATAATCTGCAAATTATAAAGAAGTGATGTTCATAAAAAACTGTGGAAGGTCTATAGACTGCAAACATTTGTGAATGGGTCAAAAACTGTTGTTTACAAATACAACTGACCTCTTTGTTTCTGTTAACAAAGGAGCAAACATCCTGTGCATGATAAATTAATGGGTATAGTTAATATTGTTACACTGGAAATGGACTGTAATTAAACAATGATGTGATTAAGAATTACAAATGGAAAACAATACAGCAATACAGTCAGATATGATCTTAGTCTCTTGCTTCAAATCATAAGCTACAAAAATAGTAAAATAAACTTCAAATGTCTGAGGATTAAAGAAATCTTTCTCTTAATATGAAGTTTAATCCAATCAGGAAGATTCACACCTATGACGATAACTATGATTAAGTAATGTTTCTCAAATGTAGTTAAAAATATGTGAGTTTAGGTTTTAAAGGCATAGTATTTGGTTTGGGTTTCAACTGAAAAATGTTCTGTTTAATATGAAGCGTTTACATTTTTGGTACTGCGCATACAAAGATGCAAACAAACCTTATTTTTTAAGGTTTGGTTGCATAACAGAACCACTACATGTGTTCCCTGCACTTGGTTTGTAAACAGAATATGTGACCCTGGACCACAAAACCAGTTATGAATGTCAATTTTTTGAATGGATTTTGAAGCTGAATAAATAAGCTTGTATGCATGGTTTGTTAAAAGGAAAAAATATTTGGCAGAGAATCTGGAATTTGAGGGTGCAAAAAAAAAATCAAAATATTGAGAAAAATCACATTTTTATGGTAGGAAATTTACAAAACATGATCTTTACTTAATATCCTAATGATTTTTGGCATAAAAGAAAAATCAATAATTTTGACCCATACAATGTATTGTTGGCTATTGCTACAAATTTACCCGTGCTACTTACAACTAGTTTTGTGATCCAGGGTCATATATAAATGTGCAACCAAAACCCAAACTAAATTTTTTATATTGACATCTTTGTAACTTGCAACCTAACGTTACATTAGTCTCTACAACAGACAAGGGGATAGAAAAATGACTTGTGCTTCTAAGGGACAGTGAGGATCATGCATATATATTTGATGTAGCAACTTGACCTTAACCTTGAACTAGTGGTAAGTGACCTAATGACCAACGGATACTGTATCCAACAGTGTACATTTACCTCAGTTTCTTCCTTTAGTTACCACTCAAATTAATGTCAACAAAGAGAACATGACATGAAACAAAATTAGGGAACATGTTGTGTGGCATATGTTTCATGAATTATGCATAAGAATATTTCGCATATTCCAGTGATCACCTATGGAGTGTCAATCTCTTTGTCTTGGATTGAAAACTCATGCATTATTAAGCTAAACACAGGATGCAGTCGAGGTATGTAATATCACAAGTGTTATCATTTTAAATTTAATTTTGAAATTTACTTAATATGATGAGTGAAAATAGTTCAGTCTCAGTTGTAAGTGACCACTGGGGTTTTTTAGCACCTGTATCCCCTAAAAAAAAAAACAGTCCACTTATAAGAAGGTAGATGTTAAGCATCAACACTTCTCACCCTCAGTGTTATGACCCTTTGGATCTTTCACAGGTGAACCACCACAGACTGTGAAGGATTCAAAAGGTATGAAAAAATTTCATGCAGATCAAGAAAGCAAGATTTAAGCAGCTTACCAGTTGGGAGCTTGTGACGATTCTCCAATAGCCACAGAAAGAGTTTGGCAAAGTTGCAATTGCACACCCAGGGGTTCCCTTCCAGGCGTATCACCCGCAAAGAAGGCAACTGGCTCAACACCCCGACATCCATGCCCGAGAGGGCATTCCTCTCCAGCTCGAGTTCTCGTAAGGAGGTGAGGCCCGTAAAGGCGTCCTTGCTGACCATATTCAGATACGGATTGTTCCCCAGTCGTAGCTTGATCAGACTCCGGGACTCCCCAAAAGTTCCCGAGGGGATCTCAGTCAAGTTGTTGCTCCCCAGGTCCAGATAGACCAGTCTGGAGGATGTGCTCAGAGTCCCAGGCTCCAGCCTTGTTAGGGAGTTATTCCTCAGATCCAGGTAGACCAAATCACTGTAGAGAACCAGGAAATCAGAAGGGATCCAGGGAATCCAGTTGTTAGACAGGAGGAGTCTCCGTACGTCCAAAGGGATGGAGTCTGGAAGACGGGTGAGCCCTTGACCTGTGCAGTCCACGGTGTGATGGTCTGGACACAAGCAGCTGGATGGGCAGTTGTACCCCCAAGTTAACAAGGTAGAGGACAGCAAGGCAAGGAAAGGCTGAAGCCAGCGAACACATGAGAACATTGTCAAGAGGGTGCGAGGTGAAGGGGAGATTGGGGGGATTACGAGAGGGATGTTTGGAGAGGGCTAGAGGAAAGGGGATGGGGTACAGGGTCAGGGGGCGAGATACTAGGAAAGGGGACAGGGGCGCATCTGGTGATGACAGGAGTCAGGGTTGTCGCGAAGGCATCTTTCCTTGTCTCCTAGATTGCAATCTACAAAGGCTCGAGCAGCAGCAAGCGGCTACAAAGACACGGAGCTCTGTTTTCCACGAGATCATGTAGCAGGCAGTGTGGGTCGTGTGGCAGCCCGCTGGCTCTGAGCATGAAAGGGGAGGAGAGACAGCGATCGAGAGAATGTGGGGAAGAGAGAGAGAGCGCGCAATGCAAGGGATTAGCAGAGAGGTAAACAGAGACGAGTGAACCAGAGACTGGGAAGCGCTGGGGGCATGGAGAGGGGAGGGGAGGGGAGTGTGACGACGGAAGGGGAGGTGTAGCCCACTCGGTTTACCCACGGTTGAAAGGGAATTCTGATTCTTTAATTCAAATGTACACTATGTGCTGATCCGTAGCTTGGTCCATACGCTTCTGTGCCAGCTGAACCGTTGTTCCCATAGCACATTTGACCCAAGGCTGTGGTTGCAAGTCTTCTTCCATCCCGGATAAACGGCTAATGACTTGTCCGCACTGGTTTTCACATTTGGCTTCTTTTCCGTCGTCCCCCGATTCAGGCGTAGTGTCTGATTTTATATTCTGGCTCCATTGCCATGGTGATGGATGTGACGATTAAGATGGGGCTGTGTGCATACAGATTACTGCCCTGAAAGTGAGAGATGGTGACGGTGAATAACTGTGTGAACCTCAGTGGAGAAGATACAAATCAGAAATTGCATGCAAAACCTTCCGACTTGTCACAGCTACACAACTCAGTCACACTCAACATAATGGCTGTCCTGAAAATCACAAGTCTACATTTTATACAAATCGAGATGAAAACGAAAAGATTTTGACCGTACCTCTTCTCCAGCACGCTCACGAAAGTGGTCATTACTCATCGCTCTTCCAGCTGTTGTTGTTTATTTTTGTCGCTGTGTTCTGAATTCATGTTTACTCCTGTGCTGCTGTAAATCTCCAGGCAAATAGAACACATGCTGTGACCACAGACAGCTTTCCTCTTACATCACACGCAGTGGAGAATAGCGTGGCACAGCCCAATGGAATTACACAATACTCCCATAGGTCATATTGTAACCTTGACCTTTCTAGCAGGCATCAACAGACTTGCCTTTGACCTTTTTCATGTGACACATCTTTGGAAAATACCAAGTTGAAATGTTACTTCCTCCGGTGTCCCTGTAAAAGAAACAAATGTCAGCTTCATTAGTGCGAACGAGGGTAGGTCCAGGATATCTTCTCAGTAGGGCATTTGGCAGTGGGAGAAAAGCCGTGCAGATTTTCCATTCACAATTAAAGTCTGGTGCATGAATAAATGATAAATATCATGAGCAACATACTGTTTGACACAGTTGGGTTGTGGATAGGACACAACAGGAGAGGACACAAACAAAAGCCACTTGCGTGGAGTGCAACACAATGAAACGATGATAATTTTGTGTGCCTTGCTTTGGCAGGGTTGAGATGATTCTTTTACAGAGCCAAGTTATTTATCGTCGAGAAAAGTGCATGACAGGGCTTACTAGAGAAGATCATCCAGCTCGGATTTTCTCACCAGGGTCTTTAAAGAGAAACATGAGATAATCCCACATACACATTCACACATGACAAGAAGACCATGTGCCAGCGCCCCCAAAAAAGAACACCTGTCAGCCTCGGCTGAGGACATGGTGACACACTTTCCTTCCAGGTGCATTCTGGGCCCTCACTCTGGATGATCCTCACCAACATACCCGAGAGCAAGATACTGTCACCCTACTGAACCTTTGCAGACAACCGGCCACAAAAATAAATAATGGTTGAGCTGGAAAAAAGCACAGATAGTCACAAAATATGAGCGTCTCGGAAACTAGGACACCCACTTGAATGCACAGCATCGAAGTCCTAACTACAAGGGATCAACGAAACTGGGCCAAGTCATTAAAGCACTTTCAATCACAACAGTACTGACAAATTCAATTTATGTGGATGGTATATGTAGAATTACAGTACACGGCTACATATTTAGTACAGATTACAGGATTACCAGATTAATATTTCATTGTGCTTTTGATGTGGTTTGTTGTGATGGCTAATTCCACTGGGATTAAACAAACACCGTTGTCCACTGCAACCAAAGAGGTGATACTACAGTTATCAGATGGGCTTGATACAGTTTGATCGTGTTTCAAAGATTACGCATTGATGCGACTTTACTTGACTCCTATTTGTCAAGGCCGTGAGTGCAAAACTGGTGTCCAGCAAATTACAGTTGATGTCAAAAGTTTACATCCCCCCTTCAGAATCTGTAAAATGTTAATTATATTAGCAAAATAAGACGGATCGTGCATAATGCATGTCATTGTTTATTTAGTACTGATCTGAATAAGACATTTCACATAAAAGATGTTTACATATAGTCCACAAGGTTGAATTTGATCCCCTTGATTCTTAATACCATGTTCTTACCTGAATGATCCACAGCTGGATCTTGTTTGTCCTGAACTGCCTGCTGTTCGTCAGAAAAATCCTTCAGATCTCTCAAATGATTTGGTTTTCCAACAATTTTTTTTTATTTGAACCCTTTCCAATAATGACTGTATGATTTTGAGATCCATCTTTTCACACTGAGGACAACTGAGGGACTCATATGCAACTACAACAAAAGGCTCCAGAAGGAAGAACCATGCAGTAAGAGCTGGGGGGTGAAAACTTTTGGCATTTGAAGATCAGGGTAAATTTAACTTATTTTGTCTTCTGGGAACATGTAACTATCTTCTGTAGCCTCTGAAGGGCAGTACTAAATGAAAAAAATATGATATTTAGGCAAAATAAGAAAAATGTACACATCTTCATACTGTTCAAAAGTTTTCACCCCCGGCTCTTAATGCACTGAAAAAGTTTCCAGAACACTCCCCATGTCTGCCATTGGTGGGACAGTCACAAATCATCTGGAAAACAGAATTAATGAACAACAGTTAAGAAGGAACAACTACTGTGAAAGAACAGATGGTCTAAATTCAGGCTCCACACAGAAGCTCCTAGATCACAGCCAAAAGTTGTCTAATCTTTCTAATACTACAGCTTGAGAAGCTTATTCCCTATCTCTCTTTCCCTCACACACACACACGCACAGAGTATTGACAGCTCCCTAATTTGTTTGCTATCTGGGTGACAGTAGAGGATGTCATCAAAACAAGACTGGGCTGAATAGATGGCAGGAGGTGCAAGTCTTCGGTTCCACTGGCAGAGCAGGTCAAATGCCAATGGCTGTCGAGGGATGAGTTTACATGCCAGCACAAAACACTTTCCAAATGAACTGCAGGAATATAAAAGGTATAGGAAAGAAACAGCAAATTAGTAGCATTTCAAGAAAGCTCTGCAAGGAACAGATCAATTATGGGTAACATTTGCAAAATGTTGAGAAAAATGACAACACAGCAGCATGCAGAAGCACATTAATCCAAGAAGAACATGGAAACAGTACTTTGGACAAGAAGTTAATGAATAAATACAAAAACAATAGTCATTGAAAGCATGTAGAAGTTATACATTCTAATGACAAAATATTAACATTAAAAAATTAATAATAAAACAAAACTGTACTTATAAGCATGTCAACAGACCAAGATCTTATTTTGCAGCCTACAACTCCCCCTGGTGGTCTGGAGCAATACAACAACAGACAACAATCATTCAGACTTCAGAATCATTCTATAAAAATAAAAAAACTAAATAAAACCCACACTTCTCACATGACCCATGACACTGACCCTTGCTCCATATTTTATTGAAGAAAAACATAACGGGCCACAAATGTTCTTTCATAGAAAATAAACCAATAGCAATACTACAAATTATTCAACTGTAACATCATTCACAGGGTTACAGTAAATGTACATTTATACAAAATCCAGAGCCTCCTGCTTCACTCACAGTGGTCATGGTGGACATTACAGTGTGTGTGTGTGTGTATGACGAGTTAATACCAATGAAAGTGTGTGCATACTATTGTATGTGTGTACATGGCCTAATCCACAGTCATATATTCATCACAAAGAAATGGATATTTTATCGAATAGAGGGTGAAACGGGAAAAAAATGCCACATTACAATAAAAAAAGGGTTTAAAAAAAGATATACATGAAGGTATGTTCTAATATATTAACATATGTACATTCTTTTCATACAACCTTTTGATTACCGCTCTGTTGTCATAAAAAATTAAATCACAATGACAGTTCATTGAGCCTGAAATTAATTTTTTTATTCCCTTTAGAAGTTAATCTGTGGTGTTTTTGTAAATTAAGTTAAAATTTCAACCAAAAGGGGAAGGTGAAATGGTTTTGCAATAATAAATGATTCATTTTACATATAGAAAGTGGCCCAACACTGAAAAAATGCAGTTTTTAATGTAAAATGAAAGCATGGAATATAGATATGGGCATATTTACCTAAATATTGCAGCACATGAGTTCATCAGGCAAAGCTTTACAAAGGACACAGCAGCCTGTCTCACATTAAAAGTCAGTATGCCTACTGGAAAACAAGCGAAGGTCGATAAAAGAGGTGTTAGGGTGCGTTAGTGCTGAGAGAGCGATTGAACCAAAAATGTGAGATTCAGACCTAAGAAAGTGAGAACAAGAGTATTTCTATACAAGTGTAAAGTGTTTTGACGTGGAAGACCGGTCAACAAGTTGATAGGAAGCACATTCACTTTAAGAGAGACGGTGTCACAGTGTCAAAGTGTCAACTCAACAACTATTTTGGGTTACAAATGTGTCGTGCTCCAGGAAGAGCAACAGGCTAGAAGTGTAACTGCGTATTAACCAACACTGTATATACTGAAAAACAACAAACAAGCAAGCATGTATTTTGCAAAGTACTTTACAATAACGCTGAATATGTCATGAAGTTTAATGTGTAAAACATGTCAAAGATAAAAAAGAAACATGGTCAGTGAAGTCTTTTCATACTGTTAAAATGACCTTTACCAAATCACTAAAATTCAGTTAAACTGCACAAAACTACCAGTAAGGGAGCATGTTGATGTTAAAATTCATAATTTGTTATTATAAAACATATCTTTCAATCTTTCATCACATTCTTCAATTTCACAAGCGTTTTTTGTGTGTGCAGTGCTTCATTTGTGGCAAGAACTTAATACTATTTCAAGTGGACTGCAAAACTTCTACAAATAGGGTACAAAATAAGGCCTGAAAATGAAGTTAGACAGGTCAAATCCAAATTTCAACAAAGAGACAAAGACATTTAAAGTGTTCAAAACTAGCTACTTTCATGCTGATCTTGTCTAACAATTGCCTATAATGCTTCAAAAACATAACTGGGCAGTAAATTGTACCCTATTTGTAAAGTGTCACCATGTATATATACACACACTTAATTATATACAGTGCCTTGCAAAAGTATTCATACCCCTTCATTTATTTCACATTTTATGATGCTGCTTTAAAAAACTTTTTCCACATCGATCTACACTCCATACACCATAATGACAAAGCAAAAAACAGGTTTGTAAGAACTTTGCAAATTTATTAAAAAATAAAAACTGAAATGATTCCATTTCATAAGTATTCATACCCTTTTCTGGAACACTTGAAATTTAGCTCAGGAGCATTCATATCACTTGTAGATGTTACTACACTTTGAGTGGAGTTAACCTGTGGCAAATTCATTTGATTTAGTATGATTTGGAAAGGCAACACCTCTCAAAAAAAAAGGTCTAACAGCTGAAAATGCATATTAGAGCAAAAACCAAGACGTGAGGTCAAAGAAGCTTACAGACAGGATTGCTTCAAGGCACAGATCTGGGGAAGAGGTGGGAATCAATTCTGCTGCATTGAAGGTTCACAGAAGCATGCAGCCTCTGGTATCCATAATGGAAGAAGTTTGGAGCAACTAGGACTCTTCCTAGAGCAAACTCAGCAAATGATGGAGAAGGACCTTGGCTAGACCGGTGACCAAGAAGCTGATGGTCACTCTAGTTGAGCTCCATGATCATATACGCAGATGGGAAACTTACAGAAGAACAAACATCACTGCAACACTCCATCAATCTGGTCTTTATGGTGGTGTGGACAAACTTAATCCTCAGTAAAGACACATGAGAACCCACTTGGAATTTGCAACAAATCACCTAAAGAACTCTCAGATTGTGAGAAACAAGATTCTCTGGTCTGATGAACCTTAATTTCATGCATCATGTATAGAGGAAACCAAGCACTGCTCATCACCTGCACAGTAGCATCCTAACAGTAAAGTGTATTGGTAGAAGGGACTGAGGGACTCGTCAGAGTAAAAGGAAAAGCTTAACACAGCAAAATATAGAGAAAGCCTTAATGAAAACCCAGTCCAGAGCACTCGGAACCTCAGACTGGGTAGACGGTTCACCTCTGTGAATGACCCTAAGCACACAGCAAGTGTGGCTTATAGACATCTCTGTGAATGTCCTTGAGTGGCCCAGCGACAGCCTGGGCTTGAACCCAATCAAACATTTCTGGAGAAAATGTCTGCCAGTGTCCATCCAAGGTGACAGAGCTTAAGAGTTAGCACGGCAGATAACTGCCAAATGCAGATGTGCAAAGCTTGTTGCACCATACCTTCCCCCCAAAATTTATTTTAATAAATTTGCAAAGTTGTCACAAATCTGTTTTTTGCTTTGTCATTATGGTGTATGGAGTGACTGATGTTGGAAAAAAAGTTATTTAAAGCAGTTTAACATAAGGCTGCAACATAAAACGTGAAAACAATGGAGTATGAATACTTTCGCAAGCACTTTGTGTATGTATACATATACATAAATGCATGAAAAATGTGGGAAAACTTTTTCAAAACATGACATCTGATGAAAAATGAACACTGAGGGACGCATACTATTGGGATAGAAAGTAAACATCAAAATGAAATCCAGCATGCACCTCTATTAAATTCGGTCGGCAGGCTCTGTGAGGAAATCAGCACGTGAAGTGCTTTCGATATGTGACAAGAACATCTGTAGTACAACACTGGTGCATGATTATACGGTTAACTGGAAAGTAATGGTGTTAAAAAGTATAAAACAAATAAATAAAACTCATGAAGAACATAAAAAATATTCATCACATTACTCTGTACCAAAAAAAAAAGAAAAAGAAACAAACTGAACCAGTACTGGTTGCTTTGCCTACTATTCACATAGTTGAATTTCTATAATAGTCCTCATATTGGCAAATTCTGCCAGCACAAGATCCATCACATGGATCATTCCTCATCATACATGAGCATCACACATGTATAATTGTTTCTCCTTTTTTCTTGCTATTAGTCCATAGTCCATTTCAGATGCACACCAAGACAACGTTTTTAATTTGAATATATCCTGTCAATACATTTCTGGTTGAGAACCAAATCATATCAAAGAGTAAAGGGGCCAAATACTGTATAATCAAAATCTGATTTGATCTCATTTAATGAGATAGCAGATTTACCAGCCAAAATAATCTTTATAAAATAATATGTAATAGTGGCTACATTTACATGCACAAACAACCTTTTCAACCCTTTTATTTGCATATGGAAATGCTCTGAATAAATGTATACCCAATATAACACTATTATTATGAAGGTGACATTCTTCTAATATTTCAATAGGTGCTACACTTTATAAATATTTTCCTAATGTACCTAAAAGGTGCTCAGAAATACTTCCATTTGTTGATTTTAGCAAAAATAGTTACTCAGCAGGTGATCTGCAAGTAATCGTAGCACATTTCATAGAGAAAGCTGCTTAGAGCAAGGAATTTACATACAAAAGGCTATTATTTTTATGCAAATGGTATATTAGGCAAGGCATTAGAGGCTATTATGTGGTTTCTTTGAAATACTGCAAAGTCAGAGATAATACTGAAACATAAACTTGCATGTAAATGCAGCCAGAATGACATTTATGAATAATTTTGGCCATTGCAAAGACTACAGCTTGCCTTCGGTGTGCTGGTGCTGTATTGAGACCATAGCGGTCTTGTGAGGATCTGTTCTTGATCATCCCCAGTGGAAGTGACTACTGCTGGGCTCTGGACACAGGGGGACGTCTTTCTGTGATGAGGTCCACAGGGGTCTGGTGTGCACAGGGCTGGTCCCGTCTTCCACTTTTAAGAATCAAACCTCCACCGACTGGATCTGGTTCATTTGGGCTCGCATCATCTGCACGCTGTTGAGAATCTTCTTCTGGTGGCCTGCTAGTGTGACTCCCACCCTCAGAATGTCACTGTGAGGACAGGAAGAGGGCGTCAGAGAAACGACTGTGTAAAGTCACAGTCAAAGAATGACCTAAGCAGACAAGGCTATCAATCAAATTTGCAGTAATAGGTTTCTGGTGGCTATTGCATCTGGTTTTGTAATGAAAATGATTGATGTGAGTGTGTTGAGCTGTAGGGAAGATAGCGAAAACATACTCCATAGTCATCTGAGACACGGCTTCAAAGGTAGTGAGGTCTTCGTTGGCAAAGTTCTCCTTGTACTGGCCCATTTTGATGGCATCCAGCCATTCATCCACTGTGCTGAAGCTAGAGAAGTCTGGTGTGCTGCGGTCCAGCAGAGGTAGATGTACGCTGTAATACAGGCATAGAATCAAAATCACCGTATGGGACTTAAATCATATTAAAAAAAAGTGTATTTTGCTAAATTAGAAAAAAAAATACACAAACTACATCTGTAATATGCCCAAAAAATCTATTCAAAAGTTTGGGGTTGGTAAGATTTTGTAATGTTTTTGAAAGTATCTTAAGTTCACCAAAAATGCATTTAAAACAGCAATATTGTTACATATTACTACAATTTTTAATACAATATTAATACAATTGTCGTGCGGTTACTGTAGGTTATTTAAATAATACAATTTAAATTTAAAATAAGTTTTCTATATGAATATAATTTACAATGTAATTTATTCCTGTGGCAGCAAAGCTGAATTCAACATCCTTACTCTAGTCTTCAGTGTCACATGATCCTTCAGAAATCATTCTAATATGCTGATTCGCTGCTCAAGAGACTTTTCCTTTTATTATGGTGTAAATTTGACTAATGTAAATGTGTAAACACACTATTTATGTGTAAACCATGATACATATTTTCTTTATGATTTTTGAATGGTACGTTTAAAAGAACACTTATTTGAAATACAATTTTAACATTATAAATGTCTTTACTGACATTTTTGAACAATTTAATGTATCCTTGAATAATAGCATTCATTTACAATAGGGGTTGACCGATATGTGCTTTTCAGGGCTGATGCCAAAACCGATTATTACAGATCAAGTGGACAGATAACCATTATTTTGAACTGATGTATGTGTGTAAAAATGAAAAATACTGTCAAAATTAAGAATAATAAGGGCTCTAAGTGCTTTAAAATAATTTTATCAGCAAATCAGTTTTGAAAATGACCAATACTGATAACCATTAAAAAAAAAGCTTAATAATTGGTCAACCACTAATTTACAAATTCAAAAAAAAAAAAATAATAATAATAATCTTACTGACCCCCAAACTTACGCATGGTATTGTGCATTAAAAACTGTAACAAAAATAAAGCATTCTTGGAGAAATCTGTTTCTTTTTGGACCAATATAACTTTCTTTGCTCATTTTAGTTGTTACTCTTCAGTCTTACTTTAGATTTTTGATACCTTTTTGTGTATTTGTGTATTACATACTTATTCTTTAATTTAATAATTTAATTTCATTTAATTTTGATAAATTATGATAAAATCATTTTCTATATAAACAATAAACACTACCAGATTAAGATTTTTAATGTTTTTTAAAGAAGTCTCTTCTTGGTACCAAGCCTGCATTTATTTGTTCCAAAAAATACAGCAAAAGCAGTAATATTGTGAAATATTTTTACTATTTAAAATAACTGCTTTGTACTTGAATATATTTTAAACTGTAATTTATTCCTGTGATCAAAGCTACATTTTCAGTATCACTACTCCAGTCTTCAGTGTCACATGATCCTTCAGAAATCATTCTAATATGTTGATTTGTTGTTCAAGAAACATTATTATTATTATTATCATCAATATTTAAAATAGTTGAGAGTATTAGTATTGGAATGATTTCTGAAGGATCATGTGACTGGAGTAATGATGCTAAAAATTCAGTTTTGAAATCACAGGAATAAATTACATTTTAAAATATGTTCAAATAGAAAAATAGTTATTTTAAATAGTAAATATTTAAAAATGTTACTGTTTTTGCTGTACTTTGGATCAAATAAATGTAGGCTTGGTGAGCAGAAGAGATTTCTTTAAAAAACATAAATCTTACTGTTCAAAACTGGTAGTGGTAGGGTCTCTGGTAGTGATTCTGAACTGGAAGTGTATCTAAACTTAAATTTTTATTAATGTATAAACTTAAATAATAAATGCAGAAAAAAAAACAAAATTCATCATTTTTAAAATGCCAATTAGACATTATTCACCTTAAAACTAGACTGCAATTGTACTGCATTATAATTATAAAGTACAGACAAATGCCGGTGCTGATACAGAATTATAAGAATATTGATAGTTTTTGTTTAGTTTTTATTTTTATTTTAAACTAAAGTAATGAACTGAATATGATTTAGTGCTTGCTGCCCCTTTCTAGTCTGTGTTGACCCAGAATAAAATCTCTTACCCTGAAGAGAGAGGGGTGGTGGCCTTCAGGCTGCCAGGATTACGGATCATCTTATCCAGAGTGTTAACAATCTGATTGAATTTTGGACGGTTGTTTCTGTCCTTCTGCCAGCAGTCCAACATTAGTTGGTGCAGTGCATTTGGACAGTCCATAGGAGGAGGTAACCTATAATCCTGCTCGATTGCATTTATTACCTGGATTGACAGGAAGATAAATTACTTATTAAACATGTTATACTTGACAGTACAATAAATATTTTAATACACATGTTTTGAATGTGTTTAATGACATTGTTTGTCCACTAGGGGACATCCTCATCCAGCTCTTTATAAAAGAAGCTTGATGGAAACTATAATCAGTAATCATCAATATGACTATGTAATCATAAAAGAATTGATTCATACGTCTTGATTGCTCATGTCCCAGTACGGTCGCTCTCCATAGGACATGACCTCCCACATTACGATCCCATAGCTCCACACATCACTTGAGGACGTGAACTTTCTGTATTGAATGGCCTCGGGAGCAGTCCATCGTATTGGAATTTTCCCTCCCTTTGTGGACATTGAATTCAGTTAGAAATATTTCATTAGCATGAAGCGCCACATAGCATCAGGCCACGTAACCCATTAAACACACACTCACCAGGGCGCTTGTGTATGTAGGATCTGACGTGTCATCTTCCAGAAAGCGGGAAAGCCCAAAATCGGATACCTTGCAGACTAGATTGCTGTTAACCAGGATGTTGCGGGCAGCCAGATCGCGATGTACGTAGTTCATGTCACAGAGGTATTTCATGCCGGCTGCGATGCCACGCAGCATGCCAACCAACTGAATGACAGTGAACTGGCCATCGTTTTGCTAAAAGGACATGGAGAATACAGACATAGGAAATGTATTAAAATATAATCAAATTATGCGTTTAATATAGGGGACACACGTTTCTTTTCTACACTAAACAACAAAAGCATTTCTAACATTTTAAAATCAGCCTTTCTAACAAAACATCTTTGTTCTGTGAGCTTGTGTCACAATCTTGTGGCGAAACATCTGGAGTTCAGTCCAGCTGTGCCTCTCGGCAGACACATCTGGGCCCTGTCCAATGGGATCCTGGGTCGGTTAAAAGCAGCACAAGGACAAGTGCCATCATACAAAGCTGAACTAAATTGGTTTTAGGCCAAAATGTTTTTTAAATTACAGTGGGTGCCAAAAATCTAAATTTAAACCCAAGTTTAAACCCAATGTAGCATATAAAAAATTTATATAATGAGGAAAACTCTAAAAATGTTATGTATTTTTACAAAAAATCCTGATTAAATGGCACATGCAACCTAATTAAAGGTAGTTTTTTGCACTTTAATAACCCACTACAGTTCAAAAGTTTTATTTATTTCTTGGGTTTTAAAATTCAGCAAGTTTTATTCAGCAAGGATGCATTTAACTTATAAAAAGCAAATTCAGCTTTGCTATCACAGGAAAAAAAAAATACATTTTAAAATATATCAAAATAGAATTTTATAATAATAATAATAATAATAATAATAATAACAACAGTGAATTATTATTATTATTATTATTTACAATAATTACAAATGAATAATTGAATTTTAAAATAATTATTATTAAAAATTTCCTTTGATATTTCACAATTATTTTAAATAATAATAATAATAATAATAATAATATAATTTAAAATAATTAAAAACTGATTGAATAACTGAATTTAAAATAATAACTATTTACATTTTTATTTTTATATATTTTACAATTATTTTAAATAATAATAATAATAATAATTTTAAAATACCTGAAAAAATACCTGAATACCTGAATTTAAAATTATTATTTACATTTCTATCTATTTTGATATATTTTACAATTATTTTAAACAATAATAATAATAATTATTATTATTATTGTTATTATTACTTAAAATAACTTAAAAATAATTACATTTAAAATAATTACTATTATTTTTTATTTTTTAAATACTACTACTACTACTATTTTTTTTTAAATAATTCAATTTAAAATAATTATTATTTAAAGAGTCTATTTTTATATATTTTACAAATATTTTAATTATTACTATTATTATTTAAAAAAATTAAAAAACTAAATGAATCATTTAATTTAAAATAATTATTACTATTTACATTTTCTATTTTGATATATTTTACAATTACCATTTTTATATTTCATAATCTGTTTAATATTTCATAATACTGTTTTAATCTTACTGTTTTTTGTGATCCAAGTAGCCTTGGTAAATATAAAATACTTTTTTTTTAAAAAAAACAAACAAACAAAAAATCTTAACTGATCTCAAACATTTGAACTGTAGTGTAAATATTGGTTTAATAAGCAATAGAAATAAAAGAGTAAATGTTGTCAATCATGTACACTTAATAGCCATAACATTGTGCTAATAAAATCTATTATATTTTACATAGAGCGGGTCACTTCTTGGTGGCAGCCATGTTGAGATTACATGAAAGGCTGAATTTTACTGCCCCTGCACAACTTTACTTGTGAAACAAATTGCTGGTTAACTGTAAAAACAGAGCATTTCTCATCAGTAGCTTAAAAAAAAACATTTTTCATTATACTGCTCCACACCACTAGGTGTCACTAAGTCCAAAACAACTTAAGTCTCCTTTTAATGTTGCTGTTGCTATTTTCTTGCAGCAACACTAAAACTTACCCGGAGGAAGGAATCCAGTGATCCGTTCTCCATAAATTCAGTGATGATCATTACCGGAGTGCTCTTGGTCACCACTCCTTCCAGGTGAATGATATTAGGATGGTCAAACTGCCCCATGATGCTGGCCTCGCTCAGGAAGTCCCGCCGCTGCTTCTCAGTGTAGCCTGACTTCAAAGTCTTAATGGCCACCAGAATCTCCCTCTTCCCAGGAAGCCTGAGATTACCGCTACACACCTCTCCAAACTCACCTAAAATAGTTCACCCATTAAGACCAATTGATTACACCTCAGGAAATGTAATTTAGAATTCAATTAGATGAAAATAATTAAATTAGCAGCCTGGTTTACTAAAACTTTGTTGCTCCTTTAACAATAATTAAAGGTGTGAACACATTAAAAGCTCCAGGCTTTTGCTAGATTGCAGCTGCTTTCTAATTAACGCTTGATTTGCTTATATGCAAATCGACTAACTACGACTAACTAGATGAGATGCAAAGATGATGCAATTTAAATCTAGGCATATTAAAATATTCCTAATTTACGGGAACAGTGGCATTCACCTGCACCAATGACTTGCTCGATTTTCACACAGGTCACGTCTATTTCCTTGGCGAATTCACGCACTGCCTCGTTGGGATCCTCATATGTGAATGGATCAATGTAGATCTTCATTCCTGGAGACACTTGGAAAGAGAAACAGGAGCTGCAGTGTACGCAACAAAAATATATCGTCTATACTGTACTAATTACATATTAGTGATACTTAAAAAATGAGATGGGACAAAATAAAATCACAAATCTATCACAAATGCACATGCTCATTTTATTTTCTTTTTTAGCGCAATTATTATATTATATTATATTATATTATATTATATTATATTATATTATAATTGCGTTTATATTTTATTTTTTACATATATTTTAAAGTTTCCCCATATCTCAAAAGTCAGTGTATTTAAATGATTTATCTAATTAAATTATTTGTCAATATTATAATACCCATCAAGGACGCAGAATCATATGGA
Source organism: Labeo calbasu (assembly GCA_019740295.1). Lineage (NCBI taxonomy): Eukaryota > Metazoa > Chordata > Actinopteri > Cypriniformes > Cyprinidae > Labeo > Labeo calbasu. The sequence goes on from JAHKKF010530671.1 coordinate 38,468, forward strand.
AAACAAACTAAATAATAAAGTGGGAGTATTCTGAGCATGCAAGCAGTTTTGAGAGAGGAAATGAAGTAAAAACGAATGATAATTTCTGCATGTACAGCACTTGCTGAGTCAACTAGCACATTTTATCAATACCATATTGTGTGGTAAAATCTTCAAATTGTAAGTAACGATGTGCTGTGGTTATAATGTTATGTTTATGTGTGCTGTGCAGCAGTCTGCTGTTTTCATTTATTGACTTGAATCTTGTTTAAAAAGATCAAGTAAATATTAGAAGCACAAATGAAATATTATAAAGTCACCGAATGGTTTACTCACTGTGGCCGCTTGTATAATGCTGAAGCTTGTCAGTGTATTCAGATTCGGTTCTGTCACTGCCTCTCCTGATGAGACCCCAACAGGAAAAGAAGAAAAAAGGGGGCTATTTTGAAACACTTTCTTAGTTTATAAGAGAAAGAGGAAGTCAAACATCTGTTCAGTTTAATCTATTCCAGATCACGGTAACCCACAGACTCACCGATTACAGACGATAACAAGCACAACCACAGCGATGAGAAAAACAACACCAGCAGCAGCAGATCCAATTATGAGGGGCAGTTTCTCCTGCAGGCTGGAGTTATACTCCTCTTCAAATATAAACATGGTAGACACAAAATCAGATCAGCTTTTGTGATTTTTAAAAATGTTCATAAAAAATTCAAAAGTGCTTGTAGGTTTAGTAGACCTGCAGTAAATGTTATAGCCAAGGACATTTTAGATTTTCCAATAGAACAAGACTTTAAATATTAAGAACGTCATTTAAAATTTACAGAGGCATTCATCAATCTAGTTTCTTGGCAGAAAGACAAGATACACTTATACAAAATACTACAATTTAAAGGAGAAGTTCACTTCCAGAACAAAAAATTACAGATAATGTACTCACAATCTTGTCTTTCATGTCTTTCTTTCTTCAGGCGTAAAGAAATTATGTTTTTTAAGGAAAACATTTCAGGATTTTTCTCCATATAGTGGACTTCAATGGGGCCTCTGATTTTAAACATCCAAAATGCCGTTCAAAAGCAGCTTCAAAGGGCTCTAAATGGTCCCAGTCGAGGAAAAAGTGTCTTCTCTAGCAAAACGATTGTTTTTTTTTCTAAAAAAAATAAATAAATTACAATTTATATACTTTTTAACCTCAAACGCTCATCTTGTCTCATCTGCCTGAACTCTTTTTCTTTCCGGTTCAAGACAGTTAGGGTATGTCGAAAAACTTCCATTTCATTTTCTCCTCAAACGTCAAAATTGTCCTACATCGCTGTTTTACCTTTTTTGTTAAGGGTTCAGGCAGATGAGACAAGATGAGCGTTTGAGGGTTTTTTTTTTTTTTAGAAAATAAACTATAGTTTCGCTAGATAAGACCCTTCTTCCTTGGCTGGGATTGTTTAGAGCCCTTTTAAGCTGCATTTAAACTACATTTCGGATGTTCAAAATTTGGGGCACCATAGAAGTCCATTATATGGAGAAAAATTCTCAAATATTTTCCTCAAAAAACTATTTCTTTACGACCGAAGAAAGAAAGACATGAACATCTTTGATGACATGGTGGTGAGTACATTATCTGTACATTTTTGATCTGGAAGTTTTCAGTGTCACATGATCCTAACTTTAATATGCTAATCAGGTGCTCAAGAAACATTTCTTATTGTCAACGTTAAAAGTAGTTGTGCTGCTTAATATTTTTGTGGAGAGCGATTTTTCCTGTTGTTCTGCAATGAACAGAATGTTCAAAAGAACAGCATTTATTTGAAATAGGAATCTTTCTAAATTCTAAATGCTTTCACTGTCACTTTTGATCAATTTAACGCATCTTTCTTTCAAAAACTTTACTGACCCCAAACTTTTAATTGGTAGTGTGTACAGAAAATTGACTCCATTTGTCTCAAATATTTTTGTTGCCACATTTTTTATCACAGTATTGTTAAATTCTTGATTCTGATTGACTGTCAACACTTGAGCGATTGACTGTCAACACTTTTTACATGTGTGACATTTTAATAATAATTTGTCAACAGCCACTTTCTGGATTTTGTCAGACGTGCCACAGAATATTCTAATGCCTGATAAACACAAATCTGTTTCCAAGTAGCAAAGTGCTCCCCGCTGTCAAATGTTTCCATTTTCGTCAAAGTGAACATGGCTACATGTCTCCGATTAGTATTGAGAACAAGCAGCATGCTGCGATGGCCTGGCCACTGGCTCACATTTCTGGCTTTGCCCTTGGCACACTGATCAGAAACTGAGGCCCAACAGACTTAGATTAAAGCCACTGACTGGAAAGCAGTTTTTGCCAGACTCTGGCACCTGACATGTAAAGAAACAATCAGACTATTAATTGGGAAAGCAAAAAAGCAAAATCAGTTAAAAGTTAAAGTCCAGTACCTTCAGTCATTGTTTGGAAGTACATCTTCCCACTTAAACGTCCAAAGCCCGCCACTGTTCTGGCCCGCACCTGGAACACGTAGATGGTGCCCGGCTTCAGGCCCCGGATGACTGCCGTGTTAGTCTGACTTCGCATTAGAGAGGAGTTCGACTCTGCCATATTCTATATTTGAACCAAAGATCAGACAATAAAATCCATACAGAAGCAATTAAAGTCATGTTTAGAATAATAACATGGTCCAGATTTAGAAGAAATGTCAATGATTTAGTTTCACTTCCTTTGGGTTTGCTGCTTGACTAATTTAGTTCATTAAAATTATGCTAATGCAACACAATTTTTCTACTTTTTAATCAGAATTCAATTTCATTGCAAATTAAGTTAAAGGTTTAGTTCACTTCCAGAATAAAAATGTCCTGATAATTTACTCATCCAAGATGTTCTTGACTTTCTTTCTTCAGTTGAAAAGAAATAAAGGTTTTTGTGGAAAACATCCAGAACTTTTCTCCATTTAGTGAACTTCAATGGTTCCTAACAGGTTGAAGGTCCAAATTGCAGTCATTTTCTAAAAAATGTTAAGTTATATACTTTTTAACGTGTATAAATTGTCTTTTTTTAGAAAATGGCCGATCGTTTCTCTAGATAAGAACCTTATTCCTCGGCTGGGATCGTGTAGAGCCCTTCAAAGCTGCACTGAAACTGCAATTTGGACCTTCAACCCGTTGATCCCCATTGAAGTTCACTATATGGAGAAAAATCCTGGAATGTTTTCCTCAAAAACCTTCATTTCTTTTCAACTGAAGAAAGAAAGACAAGAACATCTTGGATGTATTAGGGGTGAGTAAATTATCAGGGAATTTTAATTCTGGAAGTGAACTAATCCTTTAATTTAAAGTAGCAAAAAAGGAAGTTTACGTAACACATTTTGTTGGGACTACATCATTTCACTAGCATAACAGGATGTACAGAAATCCAAAACTTCACAGATACACTAGAAATTGATTTAAGTGTTATATGTTAAACTAACTTCACTTATTCACGTAGTGTATTTAATTTATTTCTTGATTAAATTAAAATCACAGTCACTTACAATATAATTTGGTAAAATATTATTATTTTTTATTAAAAGGGCTTTTTTAAGTACACCTCATTTGAACTTCATTTAATGCTTCTATTTTTTAAAAGAATAGCTGGAGAGAATAGCAATTAATTTTCAGTATTTTTGTATTAGATGACTTATCACCTTCTCATAATATTGCAGCTCATAGTCCAAAATGACTCCATTGGGCTGGTCTGGCTGGGACCAGGACAATGTGATACTGTCTACGGTTCGGCTGACCTGATGCATGATTGACACAGCAGATGGAGCTGTAGAGAGGGCGATAAAAAAAGGGAAATTAAAAGAGAAATAAATATAGCTGGAGACAAAGTGTAGGAGTCCACATGAGAATCTTTTCGTGTAAAATAAGTTCATAATAAAGATTACATTACAGAGGTTTTCAATCCTGACTGAGCTTAGATCACAACAAAGAATCTCAGCCAAGGCCTCCAAGTAGAAAATGTTTTCATTGAGAACATTAAAATACACTGCATAATCTTAACAGCTTACTAAAATTACAAACTATTACTTCACTCAAATTTATCATAAAAAATTACGTAGGTTATGTTCCATATACAGTTTTTCAGAAAAGTAGTACTTAATTGGTCAAAACTGACAGTAAAGACTGTTCTAATGTTACAAAAGATGTGCATTTCAAATAAATTCTGTTATTTTGAACTTTCATAATTTGGTCTTGAAAAAGTGTCAGTTTTTTAACAAAAATATTAATCAGCACAACTGTTTTCAACATTGTCATTATTTAAAAAAAGTTTAATAAGCATTAAATCAGCATATTAGAATGATTTCTAAAGGATCGTGTGACACTGAAGACTGGAGTAATGATTCTGAAAATTCAGTTTTGCGTCACAGAAATAAACAGCATTTTAATAGAAAAAAATATAATTATATTTCATTATATTATTATTATTATGTTGCCTTGGTGTGTATGTGAGGGGATTCTTTCAAAGAACCCTTGGTTTAGAAAATGAATCTAGAGAGTTCACTTTTTTGACATCTGGAAAGTACTGCAACAGCATTTCCAACAAAGATCAGCTATAATGTCTACAGTTCTGCAGCTCCCATGCTAACCGGCCACTGCGTTGCACTCACAGTCCTCTGGCACCCGTGCAGTTTTGGATATAGAGGAGCCATTATATCAAGTGCAGCTTCAGGCTGACTACTAAAAGAAAGACTCTGGAAGCCCATGTAACACTTCATTATCATTTACAAGCTTAAAGAGGCAAAAAGACAAGCGTGAAAGCTGGCAAACACGATGGCTGCTGGTAAAAACTGCACTTGTGGTTTAAAGATCAAACAAATCACGTTGCCTTAAAGCCAATCGATGCCTTGAACAGGGTTCTGCTGTAGCAGCGGGGTGGCGGAGTATATGAGGTTTGCTCCTGGCATGCTTGCTTCGGTTTGTATGGCGGAAAGTGATTCTGTTTATATGCCAAATACTGGTTCCCTAGACAAGCGTGATAAAATATAATAGGTAAGACAATATCTGAGCATTGTAAGACTTTCTTCAAAATGAATCGGTCAAATAAACGACACTGATACTCTTTCGCGTATGCCATCTCTGTATAATTAAGGCTGTTAAGCCCAAAGAAAGACTTTTATACATTGCATTTATTGTTGGCATAAAGTTGATGGTTGATCGCTCAGAGTTCGAGACCTCAGGTTGTTATGCTTTCTCCGTTGCCGATCAGAGCTCAGGAATATTAGGCACACAACGTTGTGTAAAAAATATGTCTTGTGCTATTTAGTTTCTCTGTAAACTTCGATCCTCTGCTTTGATTTAGTGTTTTTCCATGCGTTAGTTGCAATGGGGAGAACAGGCCCTGTGTCTTGATTTACTGCACTGAATGATGGGATGGTGTGTGAGGAGAACGGGATAGTTGAGAAGTTGAGCGTGCCATTGTGTACGTTGGAGAGATTCTTCCAAACAACACTAGGAAAGACAGATGTGATTAGACTAACACTCCAAATAGGAAGACGAACCATTTCAAACAATCACAAAAATCAATTCCTCAGGCGCACGTAACTTTTTAACCCCCATAATTTGTTGTTAATGACACTTTGGGAAAATATTAAATACAAACCAATGTCAAATTCTTCACACTCGTGTCTTTTGAAAACTGTATGACTGACTTTTGTCAGCGAAACAAAACAACACAGACGTTTCATGGAATGTTCAAGCTGTTCTTTTCCCATGCAATGCAAAATTAATGATGATTACTCAAATTTGACTACTCAAATCTTTCACTCACACAAACTATCATATGGCTTAAAGGGATAGTTTACCCAAAAATAAAAATTCTGTCTTTAATTACTCACTCTCATGTTGTTCCAAACCCGCAAAATTAAGGCTGAACCACTGATGTCACATGGACTATTTTAACAATGTCCTTACTACCTTTCTGGGTCTTGAACGTGTCAGTTGCACTGCTGTCTATACAGGGTCAGAAAGCTCTTGGATTTCATCAAAAATATCTTCATTTGTGTTCTGAAGATGAACGAAGGTTTTGCAGGTTTGAAACAACATGATGGTGAGTAAATGACAGAAGTTATCATTTTTGGGTGAACTAACCCTTTAAGACTTAAGAAGACCACTTTTATGGTATTTTTTTGGTTCTTTCTGAAGCCTTTTTCATTCTATAACAGCAAAGAGGAATTTTCAGTCTTCAGTGTCACATGATCCTTCAGAAATCATTCTAATATGGTGCTCAAGAAACAACTTATTTATAATATTGAAAACAGTTGTGCTGCTTAAAAAGCATTTATTTGAAGTAGAAATCTTTTGTAACATAAGTGTCTTCACATCACTTTTTTATCCATTTTAATGTGTCCTTGCTGAAATAAAACAATTAATAAAAACGTATTAACTCTAAATTTCTGAATAGTAGTATATGGCTATGTTCACACTAGGGCTGGGTTTTGACACAAATTCGATTCTGATATTGATTTGATTTGATATCGATTGTTTTGGATATACATCAGGTACAGTACATGGCAAATTTTCTAAAGGAAAAAAAAATCTCTCAACTACTGCTGTAAAATATACATTAAAGTCAGCTTGTACTACATAGCTATAATATTGTACATTAAAATCAACCGCTATTTATTAAAAGTTTTTATAATGATAAAGTTGTAATATTAACTTTACAATTACATAATCATATTTCTACTTCAATTTGTTTTTTTAAAATATAAACATTTAAATGGTGGCTGTCATAAAACTTGACGGATTTATAACATACATTACATATGCGCGACTGAGCGATTACATGAGACAAAAACGGATTTCAGTAAGTTTTTTTAACATACCTTCGGATGTTTATTTGTGTTTATTTCATGCTAAAACTGGTAAAGCGGAGGAGATGATCAGTTCATGTGTGCTAAGGCGCCACAGTGATCTGTCACTCCACATTACACAGTGCCAAAACGACATTTATTGTTTAAAATTTGAATATTGTAATAAAATGGATAGAATTCAAAATCTGAGACTTTGTTTCATATCAAAAGTAACAAAGCACAAAGTTTATTGCGATTTACTGGATAGGATGCGCGCTATGTTCGGTTCTTTATATGAAAACGCTACACTGATCGATTTTTGTGATTTAAAGGAGAAGTCCACTTCCAGAACAACAATTTACAAATAATTTAATCACCCCTTTGTCATCCAAGATGTTCATGTCCTTCTTCAGTTGTAAAGAAATTATGGATTTTGAGGAAAACATTTCAGCATTTTTCTTCATGTAATGGACTGATATGGTGCCCCGATTTTGAACTTCCAATATACAGTTTAAATGCTTCAAACGATCCCAAATGCAGTTGTAAATGATCCCAGCCGAGGAAAAAGGGTCTTATCTGACAAAACGATCAGTTATTTTTCATTTTTAAAAAAATACAATTTATATACTTTTTAATGCCAAACGCTCGTCTTGTCTTACTCTGCTTGGACTTTTTTTGTTTTCCGGTTCGTGACAGTGTATGTCGAAAAACTCCCATCTCATGTTCTCCCTCAACTTTGAAATCATCTTATATCGCTGTTTTACCTTTTTTGTTAGGGGTGTTTGATGATCTTTGCATGTTCATGTTGCAAAGACTGGGTCTGTACTTCTGCAGCGATGTAGGATGATTTTGAAATGATTTTTGAAGTTGAGGGAGAAAATACGATTGAAGTTTTTCGACAAACCGTAACTGTCTTGAGTCAGAGTACATAGAGTTAATGGAGACAAAGGCAAGAGAAGAGTTTGAGATTAAAAAGTATTTAAACTGTATTTTTCGAAAAAACGGTATTTTTTTCTGTATTTATGATAATAACCGATTGTTTCGCTAGATAAGACCCTTCTTCCTCGGCTGGGATTGTTCACAACCACATTTGGGATTGTTTGAAGCTGCATTTAAACTGCATTTTGAAAGGGGCACCATATCAGTCCATTATATGGAGAAAAATCTGAAGAAAGAAAGACATGAACATCTTGCATGACAAAGGGGTGAGTACATTATATGTGAATCTTTGTTTTGGAAGTGGACTTCTCCTTTAAGAATCAATATTGTTTTGTCAAAATGAGAATCGATTAAAATTGAGAAAATATTTTTACTCAGCCCTAGTTCACACTGTCACTTTCTGGGACTGACAATTGCATTTAGTTACGAGTGTGAGCCTCGAAACGTCCCACTCACACATCGACATACAGTAGTGTCTCGAATACTCAGTGGCATCGCTAGGAACTGTGGGTCCTTTTTTAAGTTTGGGGAAGGTGGAGGGGTTGTCATTAACCAACATTTAAAAATGGACAGGACAAACACACAGTTTGTATTTGTACCACTGTAAGTTACGGAACCAACACATAAAGCCCTGTAATACACACAGGCACAGACAACTAGTTGTCCAGTCCGGTTCCGTTCACACAGAGTGGGTTTTCAGACAATGCGGTTGTGAGTTCTGAAAATTTACGGGTGTGAGTTTGGTTATAGAATGCGGTCGTCACGCCCGTAAATAACCGCACTGTGTGTGAACGTAACCGTATTAAGGACTCAAATACAGGACTGACAACTTTATTCTGCTGCTGTGTGAACGTGACCTATATAAAACTAACAGAATGGAATTGCAACAACAAAAATGCTGTTAGCGTTTGAATCTTGTTTATTCAAAGCAGCCACGGTTCTTTAACACCACAATGTTGTCAAGGAAATGCAGTTTTCTAAAGTTCAAGAAACTCCAGTACCTCTGGAGAGAATCCACCACAGGTATGCGTCTATAAAACAGAGCAAGTCATTACATATGAAAATAAGTTCTCTTGGTTTGATGAGGTGATCGGTTTTCCAAAGAGTCTGCAGTAAGTGGTACTTCATCATTCCGCTGCTCTCTTTGACTGCAATTTATGAGAAATACAAGTAGTACTCTCTCAGTGAAAAACATAAATTCATACGTCCTTGCGGTATTCTGGAGGAGAATAAGAGGAACAGATTACGAGCATTTCCATCTGAAATGAATCTCCGAATCATTCCTTCCTCCACAAGAATTTCCACTGCGGCAAATGACAAAGTAATTTCCTAGTTGATCGCCGCTTAAAACAAAGTATTAAAGATTTGAAAACATTAATGGGAATACCTATAGGCCTAATGTTTTTAAAACGGAGGTTCTTAAGGTAGTAAGAAACATGTTTTTGTTTTAACATGTTTTAACTCTTCCCTGATGCTAAATATCCATTTCTAACAACAATAATAATAAAAAGCTCATTTTCTTATACGGTTTTTGCCTGTTTGATGCACACATCAAACCATTAGCTAGTTTCTCAGAGCAACATTATTAATAAATCCCCGAGTGTGGGAGGACGTTTATAGTTCCTGAGCGCTGTGTAAACCCGTAGCTGTTGAGCTCACGCTTGGGCCCTGGCTGAGCAGCCGGTCCTGGCATTGTCCCTCTCTCAGTGTTTGGGGGGGATGCGGGTGGTGTGAGGTGGATTTTTGTCTTTTAATGGCAGCAGTGAAGCGGTAATGTGGACTGACAGGCACACCGGTGGAGCCCCAGCCTCCAGTGATAGGGCCAGCGAGTTCACTGCAGCACAGCCGGGGGCACGGCTCTCATTAAAATGCTCTATTAAACACTATTATGTTCCTTTTGAACTGGCTCTTTTTGACTGGCATTTAAAATCCCTGTACAGAGCAATATGACCAGTGTTGTGGACTAGCTTTCAGTTCTCGGGTAAAAATTGAGGGAACGTGAGAAATCTGATCAGGTGAAGATAAAAAGATGCAAACACATCACTTTCATGACGGTGTCCTATAAAACTGAAGACACTCAAAGCAGCTTTCGGTCAGGAAAGAAAAAAAACTTTGGCAACATGAACAGTGAGACTCACAGAGATACTAGAATGTAACTACAATCTGGTGATGTGCAAAATTGCGTATTTTCAAAACCAAGCCGATGGGTTGCCTGAATAGACAGCTAGTCAACTAATTGTTTTAAAGAGGCTGTAAATAGTTATGCTGGTTTTGACATCAACTGACTACAATTAGACACATTTCTTAGATGGTGTTTCTTTCATAAAAATGTAAACAAAATAATAAATACAATAAATAAAAATAAATAATAATAATAATAATAATAATAACAATAATAATAATAATATTATTATATTTGAAATTAATTAATAATATATTTTCTGAAAATATATACAATTTTATACATTAACAAATTAATAAATATACAATTAATAGTATAATACCATAGCAATATAATTTAAAATAAATGAATAAATTTAAAATAAATATAATATATTCTATTACAATTACACAGTTTCAAGATCAATTCCAGAAATTGCAGATATTTTGTCTTTTCCATTTATTTAAAATTAATTATTTAAATATATAATGTATAGTATAATACCATATCATTATAATTTAAAATAAACTATTCTATTATAATTATAATTACACAGTTTCTCGATCAATTTCAGAAATTGGAGATATTTAAAAAACATTTAAAAAATATATATATTTTTTTTCAATATTATTTTCCAGTAATTAAAATAATAACAATAATAATAATAAAATAGATATTTTTAATTAATATTAATATATGTACATAATATATATAAATTAATATATATATATATATATATATATACACACACACACACACACACACACACACACATATATATATATAAAAATATAAACACACACACACACACATAGTACAATACAGTATAATACAATAGTAATATTATATAAAATGAACTACTTCATATATTCTATAATATACTAATTATATTATACTAACATATTATATTAAATATTTAGTTTTATACATATTTTATACATATACTATTTATTATATAAAATATCAACAGCTCTTTACACATTTAAATATTTAGCTATTTTAGTATTTTAAGAAGGGGATAAACGTTTTTGGAGGTCTATAACATAAAAACATTTATAAATCCCTGAACAAGTCTTACAATAAATACAATTTATCCTTACAATAAATTGAAGAAAAGTTGCCAGGTAACACGAAAGCACATATAATTCAGGGTCAAATCCAGCCCCCGGCAAGTTAAAAATATTTTGAGTAAGAACATCATCTGCGATGTCTCAAACGGTAACCTGTGTTTGCTGTTATCTTACCGGCCTGGTTTGTGGTGATGTTGACAGCGGTGAACTGAGGTGAATAGGGGCTCTGGTCTGACACTCCATTCACAGCCTGGATCTCAAACGTGTACTGCGTGTGGGCCAGCAGGTCACTGATGTGGACCCGCGGATCGGTCAGGCCCAGCTGACGGGGCACGAACTGCACGTTGTCACCGCAGCGAGTGCAGGCCCCTCGACCCGAACCGCAGCTCTTGCAGATGATGTTATAGACCACGTCCTCCCGGCCTCCGCTCTCCTTCGGCGGATCCCACTCCAGCCGCAGGGACGTCTCGTTCACGCTAGAAATCACTCTCTGGGGCGCTGACGGAACCGCTGTGGAAAGTCAAACCACACTGCCTCATCAGCAAGTACAGGTCTTATCGGGACAGGAGTTTAATTAAATCCAGCCTAGGAATAGATTCTTGGTGTAAAGTTGCAAGAAAAAGTATGTGAACCCTTTGAATTAGACAGTTTAATCTCATTATCAAGTCACAGCAATAGCCCACCTATTGTAAATTGTCTCTAAATTAGGCCTATGTGATTTTAAGTAACTTTACGCGTCCCGTCCCATGGCTTCTTCCCCTCGCAGTCTGCTGACTCGAGCACATTTTAACTGCTCCATCTTGTGTCTTTATGATCTGATTCTCACTTATTCATTAGCCTATTATCAGTGTTGTTAAAAAAAAGACACAGGATCAAAGTAATCTCTGCTTTCTAGCAAGCCACATTAAAGTAATAATTTCATAATGGGTAATGACAAGAGATGAAAAGAGAAGTGGTTCATTGTAATGTAAAACAAGAGTGAAAGGGAAGAATGTTCTCCTCCTTCTATTCTGGACCGAGAGCAGCAGTTCAGATTACTGACAGCGTAGAGCAGCACTCCTGCATTCAACCGCCCCTAAAGAACAGAGCATTATGCAAATCCCGTCGGGCCAATCTCGCTGCTCACTGAGTTACAGCACTGAATGAATGTTCAGTGAGTTACACACTCGTTTTCTTTTTGCTGCACTTAACTGAAGCTCTAAAAAGGGCAACCCCATGAAAAAGTGAAAAGACAAAAGATTTCAAGAATATGTACAATATGAGCCTCCAGTGCTGAAGTAATTGATGTTTCTAAGTAGGGATGTCAAAATGACCGGTACTTTGTGATCAAAGCTGATACTACTGTACATTAAAGCAGTTTACTGCAACAACAGTCTTTTACAGTATCAATTCAATTCAATGAATTGTCATATATGTATCGAAACCTGTGCATTAAA